>OY974083.1:32151191-32433412 GCA_963854165.1 Sylvicola cinctus | reverse complement strand
TTCAATTTTGGGACTAAAAATTTACTTTCGTTTTTCTTCAAATTTTGATGCAGAACTGTTAAACAAGTGATTCTAAGGTTTTTTGAAATTATATCCATATAAAGTTGGAAAAAAATATCAATCTTCATGGTTAAAAATCAATTATAAAATTTGAAAATTTTGACTTTTTTCCTCCACCCCCCCCTTGTTAGATTTTCAATTTTGGGACTAAAAATTTACTTTCGTTTTTCTTCAAAATTTTGATGCAGAAACTGTTAAACAAGAGATTCTAAGGTTTTTTTTGAAATTATAATCCATATAAGTTGGAAAAAAATAACAATCTTCATGGTTAAAATAAAATTATAAAATTTTGAAAATTTTGACTTTTTTCCTCCACCCCCCCCCTTGTTAAGAATTTTCAATTTTGGGACTAAGAAATTTACTTTCGTTTTTCTTCAAAATTTTGATGCAGAACTGTTAAACAAGTGATTCTAAGGTTTTTTTGAAATTATATCCATATAAAGTTGGAAAAAATAACAATCTTCATGGTTAAAATCAAATTATAAAATTTTGAAAATTTTGACTTTTTTCCTCCACCCCCCCCTTGTTAGATTTTCAATTTTGGGACTAAGAATTTACTTTCGTTTTTCTTCAAAATTTTGATGCAGAACTGTTAAACAAGTGATTCTAAGGTTTTTTGAAATTATATCCATATAAAGTTGGAAAAAATAACAATCTTCATGGTTAAAATCAAATTATAAAATTTTGAAATTTTGACTTTTTTCCTCCACCCCCCCCCTTGTTAGATTTTCAATTTTGGGACTAAAGAATTTACTTTCGTTTTTCTTCAAAATTTTGATGCAGAACTGTTAAACAAGTGATTCTAAGGTTTTTTGAAATTATATCCATATAAAGTTGGAAAAAATAACAATCTTCATGGTTAAAATCAAATTATAAAATTTGAAAATTTTGACTTTTTTCCTCCACCCCCCCCTTGTTAGATTTTCAATTTTGGGACTAAGAATTTACTTTCGTTTTTCTTCAAAATTTTGATGCAGAACTGTTAAACAAGTGATTCTAAGGTTTTTTTGAAATTATATCCATATAAAGTTGGAAAAATAACAATCTTCATGGTTAAAATCAAATTATAAAATTTTGAAAATTTTGACTTTTTTCCTCCACCCCCCCCCTTGTTAGATTTTCAATTTTGGGACTAAGAATTTACTTTCGTTTTTCTTCAAAATTTTGATGCAGAACTGTTAAACAAGTGATTCTAAGGTTTTTTTGAAATTATATCCATATAAAGCTGGAAAAAATATCAATCTTCATGGTTAAAATCAAATTATAAAATTTTGAAAATTTTGACTTTTTTCCTCCACCCCCCCCCTTGTTAGATTTTCAATTTTGGGACTAAGAATTTACTTTCGTTTTTCTTCAAAATTTTGATGCAGAACTGTTAAACAAGTGATTCTAAGGTTTTTTTTGAAATTATATCCATATAAAGTTGGAAAAAATATCAATCTTCATGGTTAAAATCAAATTATAAAATTTTGAAAATTTTGACTTTTTTCCTCCACCCCCCCTTGTTAGATTTTCAATTTTGGGACTAAAAATTTACTTTCGTTTTTCTTCAAAATTTTGATGCAGAACTGTTAAACAAGTGATTCTAAGGTTTTTTTTGAAATTATATCCATATAAAGTTGGAAAAAATATCAATCTTCATGGTTAAAATCAAATTATAAAATTTTGAAAATTTTGACTTTTTTCCTCCACCCCCCCCCCTTGTTAGATTTTCAATTTTGGGACTAAAATTTACTTTCGTTTTTCTTCAAAATTTTGATGCAGAACTGTTAAACAAGTGATTCTAAGGTTTTTTTGAAATTATATCCATATAAAGTTGGAAAAAATAACAATCTTCATGGTTAAAATCAAATTATAAAATTTTGAAAATTTTGACTTTTTTCCTCCACCCCCCCCTTGTTAGATTTTCAATTTTGGGACTAAAAATTTACTTTCGTTTTTCTTCAAAATTTTGATGCAGAACTGTTAAACAAGTGATTCTAAGGTTTTTTTGAAATTATATCCATATAAAGTTGGAAAAAATATCAATCTTCATGGTTAAAATCAAATTATAAAATTTTGAAAATTTTGACTTTTTTCCTCCACCCCCCCCTTGTTAGATTTTCAATTTTGGGACTAAAAATTTACTTTCGTTTTTCTTCAAAATTTTGATGCAGAACTGTTAAACAAGTGATTCTAAGGTTTTTTTGAAATTATATCCATATAAAGTTGGAAAAAATAACAATCTTCATGGTTAAAATCAAATTATAAAATTTTGAAAATTTTGACTTTTTTCCTCCACCCCCCCCCCCCTTGTTAGATTTTCAATTTTGGGACTAAAATTTACTTTCGTTTTTCTTCAAAATTTTGATGCAGAACTGTTAAACAAGTGATTCTAAGGTTTTTTTGAAATTATATCCATATAAAGTTGGAAAAAATAACAATCTTCATGGTTAAAATCAAATTATAAAATTTTGAAAATTTTGACTTTTTTCCTCCACCCCCCCCCTTGTTAGATTTTCAATTTTGGGACTAAAATTTACTTTCGTTTTTCTTCAAAATTTTGATGCAGAACTGTTAAACAAGTGATTCTAAGGTTTTTTTGAAATTATATCCATATAAAGTTGGAAAAAATAACAATCTTCATGGTTAAAATCAAATTATAAAATTTTGAAAATTTTGACTTTTTTTCCTCCACCCCCCCCCCTTGTTAGATTTTTCAATTTTGGGACTAAAAATTTACTTTCGTTTTTCTTCAAAATTTTGATGCAGAACTGTTAAACAAGTGATTCTAAGGTTTTTTTGAAATTATATCCATATAAAGTTGGAAAAAATAACAATCTTCATGGTTAAAATCAAATTATAAAATTTTGAAAATTTTGACTTTTTTCCTCCACCCCCCCCTTGTTAGATTTTCAATTTTGGGACTAAAAATTTACTTTCGTTTTTCTTCAAAATTTTGATGCAGAACTGTTAAACAAGTGATTCTAAGGTTTTTTTGAAATTATATCCATATAAAGTTGGAAAAAATATCAATCTTCATGGTTAAAATCAAATTATAAAATTTTGAAAATTTTGACTTTTTTCCTCCACCCCCCCCCCTTGTTAGATTTTCAATTTTGGGACTAAAAATTTACTTTCGTTTTTCTTCAAAATTTTGATGCAGAACTGTTAAACAAGTGATTCTAAGGTTTTTTTGAAATTATATCCATATAAAGTTGGAAAAAATAACAATCTTCATGGTTAAAATCAAATTATAAAATTTTGAAAATTTTGACTTTTTTCCTCCACCCCCCCCCCTTGTTAGATTTTCAATTTTGGGACTAAAAATTTACTTTCGTTTTTCTTCAAAATTTTGATGCAGAACTGTTAAACAAGTGATTCTAAGGTTTTTTTGAAATTATATCCATATAAAGTTGGAAAAAATAACAATCTTCATGGTTAAAATCAAATTATAAAATTTTGAAAATTTTGACTTTTTTCCTCCACCCCCCCCCCTTGTTAGATTTTCAATTTTGGGACTAAAAATTTACTTTCGTTTTTCTTCAAAATTTTGATGCAGAACTGTTAAACAAGTGATTCTAAGGTTTTTTTGAAATTATATCCATATAAAGTTGGAAAAAATAACAATCTTCATGGTTAAAATCAAATTATAAAATTTTGAAAATTTTGACTTTTTTCCTCCACCCCCCCCCTTGTTAGATTTTCAATTTTGGGACTAAAAATTTACTTTCGTTTTTCTTCAAAATTTTGATGCAGAACTGTTAAACAAGTGATTCTAAGGTTTTTTTGAAATTATATCCATATAAAGTTGGAAAAAATAACAATCTTCATGGTTAAAATCAAATTATAAAATTTTGAAATTTTGACTTTTTTTCCTCCACCCCCCCCCCTTGTTAGATTTTCAATTTTGGGACTAAAAATTTACTTTCGTTTTTCTTCAAAATTTTGATGCAGAACTGTTAAACAAGTGATTCTAAGGTTTTTTTGAAATTATATCCATATAAAGTTGGAAAAAATAACAATCTTCATGGTTAAAATCAAATTATAAAATTTTGAAAATTTTGACTTTTTTCCTCCACCCCCCCCCTTGTTAGATTTTCAATTTTGGGACTAAAAATTTACTTTCGTTTTTCTTCAAAATTTTGATGCAGAACTGTTAAACAAGTGATTCTAAGGTTTTTTTGAAATTATATCCATATAAAGTTGGAAAAAATAACAATCTTCATGGTTAAAATCAAATTATAAAATTTTGAAAATTTTGACTTTTTTCCTCCACCCCCCCCCTTGTTAGATTTTCAATTTTGGGACTAAAAATTTAATTTCGTTTTTCTTCAAAATTTTGATGCAGAACTGTTAAACAAGTGATTCTAAGGTTTTTTTGAAATTATATCCATATAAAGTTGGAAAAAATAACAATCTTCATGGTTAAAATCAAATTATAAAATTTTGAAAATTTTGACTTTTTTCCTCCACCCCCCCCCTTGTTAGATTTTCAATTTTTGGGACTAAAAATTTACTTTCGTTTTTCTTCAAAATTTTGATGCAGAACTGTTAAACAAGTGATTCTAAGGTTTTTTGAAATTATATCCATATAAAGTTGGAAAAAATAACAATCTTCATGGTTAAAATCAAATTATAAAATTTTGAAAATTTTGACTTTTTTCCTCCACCCCCCCCTTGTTAGATTTTCAATTTTGGGACTAAAAATTTACTTTCGTTTTTCTTCAAAATTTTGATGCAGAACTGTTAAACAAGTGATTCTAAGGTTTTTTTGAAATTATATCCATATAAAGTTGGAAAAAATAACAATCTTCATGGTTAAAATCAAATTATAAAATTTTGAAAATTTTGACTTTTTTCCTCCACCCCCCCCCTTGTTAGATTTTCAATTTTGGGACTAAAAATTTACTTTCGTTTTTCTTCAAAATTTTGATGCAGAACTGTTAAACAAGTGATTCTAAGGTTTTTTTTGAAATTATATCCATATAAAGTTGGAAAAAATAACAATCTTCATGGTTAAAATCAAATTATAAAATTTTGAAAATTTTGACTTTTTTCCTCCACCCCCCCCCTTGTTAGATTTTCAATTTTGGGACTAAAAATTTACTTTCGTTTTTCTTCAAAATTTTGATGCAGAACTGTTAAACAAGTGATTCTAAGGTTTTTTTGAAATTATATCCATATAAAGTTGGAAAAAATAACAATCTTCATGGTTAAAATCAAATTATAAAATTTTGAAAATTTTGACTTTTTTCCTCCACCCCCCCCCTTGTTAGATTTTCAATTTTGGGACTAAAAATTTACTTTCGTTTTTCTTCAAAATTTTGATGCAGAACTGTTAAACAAGTGATTCTAAGGTTTTTTTGAAATTATATCCATATAAAGTTGGAAAAAATAACAATCTTCATGGTTAAAATCAAATTATAAAATTTTGAAAATTTTGACTTTTTTCCTCCACCCCCCCCCCTTGTTAGATTTTCAATTTTGGGACTAAAAATTTACTTTCGTTTTTCTTCAAAATTTTGATGCAGAACTGTTAAACAAGTGATTCTAAGGTTTTTTTGAAATTATATCCATATAAAGTTGGAAAAAATAACAATCTTCATGGTTAAAATCAAATTATAAAATTTTGAAAATTTTGACTTTTTTCCTCCACCCCCCCCCTTGTTAGATTTTCAATTTTGGGACTAAAATTTACTTTCGTTTTTCTTCAAAATTTTGATGCAGAACTGTTAAACAAGTGATTCTAAGGTTTTTTTGAAATTATATCCATATAAAGTTGGAAAAAATAACAATCTTCATGGTTAAAATCAAATTATAAAATTTTGAAAATTTTGACTTTTTTCCTCCACCCCCCCCTTGTTAGATTTTCAATTTTGGGACTAAAAATTTACTTTCGTTTTTCTTCAAAATTTTGATGCAGAACTGTTAAACAAGTGATTCTAAGGTTTTTTGAAATTATATCCATATAAAGTTGGAAAAAATAACAATCTTCATGGTTAAAATCAAATTATAAAATTTTGAAAATTTTGACTTTTTTCCTCCACCCCCCCCCTTGTTAGATTTTCAATTTTGGGACTAAAAATTTTACTTTCGTTTTTCTTCAAAATTTTGATGCAGAACTGTTAAACAAGTGATTCTAAGGTTTTTTTGAAATTATATCCATATAAAGTTGGAAAAAATAACAATCTTAATGGTTAAAATCAAATTATAAAATTTTGAAAATTTTGACTTTTTTCCTCCACCCCCCCCCTTGTTAGATTTTCAATTTTGGGACTAAAAATTTACTTTCGTTTTTCTTCAAAATTTTGATGCAGAACTGTTAAACAAGTGATTCTAAGGTTTTTTTGAAATTATATCCATATAAAGTTGGAAAAAATAACAATCTTCATGGTTAAAATCAAATTATAAAATTTTGAAAATTTTGACTTTTTTCCTCCACCCCCCCCCTTGTTAGATTTTCAATTTTGGGACTAAAAATTTACTTTCGTTTTTCTTCAAAATTTTGATGCAGAACTGTTAAACAAGTGATTCTAAGGTTTTTTTGAAATTATATCCATATAAAGTTGGAAAAAATATCAATCTTCATGGTTAAAATCAAATTATAAAATTTTGAAAATTTTGACTTTTTTCCTCCACCCCCCCCCCCCCCCCTTGTTAGATTTTCAATTTTGGGACTAAAAATTTACTTTCGTTTTTCTTCAAAATTTTGATGCAGAACTGTTAAACAAGTGATTCTAAGGTTTTTTTGAAATTATATCCATATAAAGTTGGAAAAAATAACAATCTTCATGGTTAAAATCAAATTATAAAATTTTGAAAATTTTGACTTTTTTCCTCCACCCCCCCCCTTGTTAGATTTTCAATTTTGGGACTAAGAATTTACTTTCGTTTTTCTTCAAAATTTTGATGCAGAACTGTTAAACAAGTGATTCTAAGGTTTTTTTGAAATTATATCCATATAAAGTTGGAAAAAATAACAATCTTCATGGTTAAAATCAAATTATAAAATTTTGAAAATTTTGACTTTTTTCCTCCACCCCCCCCCCCCCCCCCCCCCCCTTGTTAGATTTTCAATTTTGGGACTAAAAATTTACTTTCGTTTTTCTTCAAAATTTTGATGCAGAACTGTTAAACAAGTGATTCTAAGGTTTTTTTGAAATTATATCCATATAAAGTTGGAAAAAATAACAATCTTCATGGTTAAAATCAAATTATAAAATTTTGAAAATTTTGACTTTTTTCCTCCACCCCCCCCTTGTTAGATTTTCAATTTTGGGACTAAGAATTTACTTTCGTTTTTCTTCAAAATTTGATGCAGAACTGTTAAACAAGTGATTCTAAGGTTTTTTGAAATTATATCCATATAAAGTTGGAAAAAATAACAATCTTCATGGTTAAAATCAAATTATAAAATTTTGAAAATTTTGACTTTTTTCCTCCACCCCCCCCCTTGTTAGATTTTCAATTTTGGGACTAAAAATTTACTTTCGTTTTTCTTCAAAATTTTGATGCAGAACTGTTAAACAAGTGATTCTAAGGTTTTTTGAAATTATATCCATATAAAGTTGGAAAAAATAACAATCTTCATGGTTAAAATCAAATTATAAAATTTTGAAAATTTTGACTTTTTTCCTCCACCCCCCCCCCCCCCCCCCTTGTTAGATTTTCAATTTTGGGACTAAAAATTTACTTTCGTTTTTCTTCAAATTTTGATGCAGAACTGTTAAACAAGTGATTCTAAGGTTTTTTTGAAATTATATCCATATAAAGTTGGAAAAAATATCAATCTTCATGGTTAAAATCAAATTATAAAACTTTGAAAATTTTGACTTTTTTCCTCCACCCCCCCCTTGTTAGATTTTCAATTTTGGGACTAAAAATTTACTTTCGTTTTTCTTCAAAATTTTGATGCAGAACTGTTAAACAAGTGATTCTAAGGTTTTTTTGAAATTATATCCATATAAAGTTGGAAAAAATATCAATCTTCATGGTTAAAATCAAATTATAAAATTTTGAAAATTTTGACTTTTTTCCTCCACCCCCCCCCTTGTTAGATTTTCAATTTTGGGACTAAAAATTTACTTTCGTTTTTCTTCAAAATTTTGATGCAGAACTGTTAAACAAGTGATTCTAAGGTTTTTTTGAAATTATATCCATATAAAGTTGGAAAAAATATCAATCTTCATGGTTAAAATCAAATTATAAAATTTTGAAAATTTTGACTTTTTTCCTCCACCCCCCCCCCCTTGTTAGATTTGCAATTTTGGGACTAAAAATTTACTTTCGTTTTTCTTCAAAATTTTGATGCAGAACTGTTAAACAAGTGATTCTAAGGTTTTTTTGAAATTATATCCATATAAAGTTGGAAAAAATATCAATCTTCATGGTTAAAATCAAATTATAAAATTTTGAAAATTTTGACTTTTTTCCTCCACCCCCCCCTTGTTAGATTTTCAATTTTGGGACTAAGAATTTACTTTCGTTTTTCTTCAAAATTTTGATGCAGAACTGTTAAACAAGTGATTCTAAGGTTTTTTTGAAATTATATCCATATAAAGTTGGAAAAAATAACAATCTTCATGGTTAAAATCAAATTATAAAATTTTGAAAATTTTGACTTTTTTCCTCCACCCCCCCCTTGTTAGATTTTCAATTTTGGGACTAAAAATTTACTTTCGTTTTTCTTCAAAATTTTGATGCAGAACTGTTAAACAAGTGATTCTAAGGTTTTTTTGAAATTATATCCATATAAAGTTGGAAAAAATATCAATCTTCATGGTTAAAATCAAATTATAAAATTTTGAAAATTTTGACTTTTTTTCCTCCACCCCCCCCTTGTTAGATTTTCGATTTTGGGACTAAGAATTTACTTTCGTTTTTCTTCAAAATTTTGATGCAGAACTGTTAAACAAGTGATTCTAAGGTTTTTTTGAAATTATATCCATATAAAGTTGGAAAAAATAACAATCTTCATGGTTAAAATCAAATTATAAAATTTTGAAAATTTTGACTTTTTTCCTCCACCCCCCCCCTTGTTAGATTTTCAATTTTGGGACTAAGAATTTACTTTCGTTTTTCTTCAAAATTTTGATGCAGAACTGTTAAACAAGTGATTCTAAGGTTTTTTTGAAATTATATCCATATAAAGTTGGAAAAAATAACAATCTTCATGGTTAAAATCAAATTATAAAATTTTGAAAATTTTGACTTTTTTCCTCCACCCCCCCCCTTGTTAGATTTTCAATTTTGGACTAAAAATTTACTTTCGTTTTTCTTCAAAATTTTGATGCAGAACTGTTAAACAAGTGATTCTAAGGTTTTTTTGAAATTATATCCATATAAAGTTGGAAAAAATATCAATCTTCATGGTTAAAATCAAATTATAAAATTTTGAAAATTTTGACTTTTTTCCTCCACCCCCCCCTTGTTAGATTTTCAATTTTGGGACTAAGAATTTACTTTCGTTTTTCTTCAAAATTTTGATGCAGAACTGTTAAACAAGTGATTCTAAGGTTTTTTTGAAATTATATCCATATAAAGTTGGAAAAAATATCAATCTTCATGGTTAAAATCAAATTATAAAATTTTGAAAATTTTCTTTCGTTTTTCTTCAAAATTTTGATGCAGAACTGTTAAACAAGTGATTCTAAGGTTTTTTTGAAATTATATCCATATAAAGTTGGAAAAAATATCAATCTTCATGGTTAAAATCAAATTATAAAATTTTGAAAATTTTGACTTTTTTCCTCCACCCCCCCCTTGTTAGATTTTCAATTTTGGGACTAAGAATTTACTTTCGTTTTTCTTCAAAATTTTGATGCAGAACTGTTAAACAAGTGATTCTAAGGTTTTTTTGAAATTATATCCATATAAAGTTGGAAAAAATAACAATCTTCATGGTTAAAATCAAATTATAAAATTTTGAAAATTTTGACTTTTTTCCTCCACCCCCCCCTTGTTAGATTTTCAATTTTGGGACTAAAAATTTACTTTCGTTTTTCTTCAAAATTTTGATGCAGAACTGTTAAACAAGTGATTCTAAGGTTTTTTTGAAATTATATCCATATAAAGTTGGAAAAAATATCAATCTTCATGGTTAAAATCAAATTATAAAATTTTGAAAATTTTGACTTTTTTCCTCCACCCCCCCCCCTTGTTAGATTTTCAATTTTGGGACTAAGAATTTACTTTCGTTTTTCTTCAAAATTTTGATGCAGAACTGTTAAACAAGTGATTCTAAGGTTTTTTTGAAATTATATCCATATAAAGTTGGAAAAAATAACAATCTTCATGGTTAAAATCAAATTATAAAATTTTGAAAATTTTGACTTTTTTCCTCCACCCCCCCCCCTTGTTAGATTTTCAATTTTGGGACTAAGAATTTACTTTCGTTTTTCTTCAAAATTTTGATGCAGAACTGTTAAACAAGTGATTCTAAGGTTTTTTTGAAATTATATCCATATAAAGTTGGAAAAAATAACAATCTTCATGGTTAAAATCAAATTATAAAATTTTGAAAATTTTGACTTTTTTCCTCCACCCCCCCCTTGTTAGATTTTCAATTTTGGGACTAAAAATTTACTTTCGTTTTTCTTCAAAATTTTGATGCAGAACTGTTAAACAAGTGATTCTAAGGTTTTTTTGAAATTATATCCATATAAAGTTGGAAAAAATATCAATCTTCATGGTTAAAATCAAATTATAAAATTTTGAAAATTTTGACTTTTTTCCTCCACCCCCCCCTTGTTAGATTTTCAATTTTGGGACTAAGAATTTACTTTCGTTTTTCTTCAAAATTTTGATGCAGAACTGTTAAACAAGTGATTCTAAGGTTTTTTTGAAATTATATCCATATAAAGTTGGAAAAAATATCAATCTTCATGGTTAAAATCAAATTATAAAATTTTGAAAATTTTGACTTTTTTCCTCCACCCCCCCCTTGTTAGATTTTCAATTTTGGGACTAAAAATTTACTTTCGTTTTTCTTCAAAATTTTGATGCAGAACTGTTAAACAAGTGATTCTAAGGTTTTTTTGAAATTATATCCATATAAAGTTGGAAAAAATATCAATCTTCATGGTTAAAATCAAATTATAAAATTTTGAAAATTTTGACTTTTTTCCTCCACCCCCCCCTTGTTAGATTTTCAATTTTGGGACTAAGAATTTACTTTCGTTTTTCTTCAAAATTTTGATGCAGAACTGTTAAACAAGTGATTCTAAGGTTTTTTTGAAATTATATCCATATAAAGTTGGAAAAAATAACAATCTTCATGGTTAAAATCAAATTATAAAATTTTGAAAATTTTGACTTTTTTCCTCCACCCCCCCCTTGTTAGATTTTCAATTTTGGGACTAAAAATTTACTTTCGTTTTTCTTCAAAATTTTGATGCAGAACTGTTAAACAAGTGATTCTAAGGTTTTTTTGAAATTATATCCATATAAAGTTGGAAAAAATATCAATCTTCATGGTTAAAATCAAATTATAAAATTTTGAAAATTTTGACTTTTTTCCTCCACCCCCCCCCCCCTTGTTAGATTTTCAATTTTGGGACTAAGAATTTACTTTCGTTTTTCTTCAAAATTTTGATGCAGAACTGTTAAACAAGTGATTCTAAGGTTTTTTTGAAATTATATCCATATAAAGTTGGAAAAAATAACAATCTTCATGGTTAAAATCAAATTATAAAATTTTGAAAATTTTGACTTTTTTCCTCCACCCCCCCCCCCTTGTTAGATTTTCAATTTTGGGACTAAGAATTTACTTTCGTTTTTCTTCAAAATTTTGATGCAGAACTGTTAAACAAGTGATTCTAAGGTTTTTTTGAAATTATATCCATATAAAGTTGGAAAAAATAACAATCTTCATGGTTAAAATCAAATTATAAAATTTTGAAAATTTTGACTTTTTTCCTCCACCCCCCCCTTGTTAGATTTTCAATTTTGGGACTAAAAATTTACTTTCGTTTTTCTTCAAAATTTTGATGCAGAACTGTTAAACAAGTGATTCTAAGGTTTTTTTGAAATTATATCCATATAAAGTTGGAAAAAATAACAATCTTCATGGTTAAAATCAAATTATAAAATTTTGAAAATTTTGACTTTTTTCCTCCACCCCCCCCTTGTTAGATTTTCAATTTTGGGACTAAGAATTTACTTTCGTTTTTCTTCAAAATTTTGATGCAGAACTGTTAAACAAGTGATTCTAAGGTTTTTTTGAAATTATATCCATATAAAGTTGGAAAAAATATCAATCTTCATGGTTAAAATCAAATTATAAAATTTTGAAAATTTTGACTTTTTTCCTCCACCCCCCCTTGTTAGATTTTCAATTTTGGGACTAAAAATTTACTTTCGTTTTTCTTCAAAATTTTGATGCAGAACTGTTAAACAAGTGATTCTAAGGTTTTTTTGAAATTATATCCATATAAAGTTGGAAAAAATATCAATCTTCATGGTTAAAATCAAATTATAAAATTTTGAAAATTTTGACTTTTTTCCTCCACCCCCCCCTTGTTAGATTTTCAATTTTGGGACTAAAAATTTACTTTCGTTTTTCTTCAAAATTTTGATGCAGAACTGTTAAACAAGTGATTCTAAGGTTTTTTTGAAATTATATCCATATAAAGTTGGAAAAAATATCAATCTTCATGGTTAAAATCAAATTATAAAATTTTGAAAATTTTGACTTTTTTCCTCCACCCCCCCCCTTGTTAGATTTTCAATTTTGGGACTAAAAATTTACTTTCGTTTTTCTTCAAAATTTTGATGCAGAACTGTTAAACAAGTGATTCTAAGGTTTTTTTGAAATTATATCCATATAAAGTTGGAAAAAATATCAATCTTCATGGTTAAAATCAAATTATAAAATTTTGAAAATTTTGACTTTTTTCCTCCACCCCCCCCTTGTTAGATTTTCAATTTTGGGACTAAAAATTTACTTTCGTTTTTCTTCAAAATTTTGATGCAGAACTGTTAAACAAGTGATTCTAAGGTTTTTTTGAAATTATATCCATATAAAGTTGGAAAAAATAACAATCTTCATGGTTAAAATCAAATTATAAAATTTTGAAAATTTTGACTTTTTTCCTCCACCCCCCCCTTGTTAGATTTTCAATTTTGGGACTAAGAATTTACTTTCGTTTTCCTTCAAAATTTTGATGCAGAACTGTTAAACAAGTGATTCTAAGGTTTTTTTGAAATTATATCCATATAAAGTTGGAAAAAATAACAATCTTCATGGTTAAAATCAAATTATAAAATTTTGAAAATTTTGACTTTTTTCCTCCACCCCCCCCTTGTTAGATTTTCAATTTTGGGACTAAAAATTTACTTTCGTTTTTCTTCAAAATTTTGATGCAGAACTGTTAAACAAGTGATTCTAAGGTTTTTTTGAAATTATATCCATATAAAGTTGGAAAAAATAACAATCTTCATGGTTAAAATCAAATTATAAAATTTTGAAAATTTTGACTTTTTTCCTCCACCCCCCCCTTGTTAGATTTTCAATTTTGGGACTAAAAATTTACTTTCGTTTTTCTTCAAAATTTTGATGCAGAACTGTTAAACAAGTGATTCTAAGGTTTTTTTGAAATTATATCCATATAAAGTTGGAAAAAATAACAATCTTCATGGTTAAAATCAAATTATAAAATTTTGAAAATTTTGACTTTTTTCCTCCACCCCCCCCTTGTTAGATTTTCAATTTTGGGACTAAAAATTTACTTTCGTTTTTCTTCAAAATTTTGATGCAGAACTGTTAAACAAGTGATTCTAAGGTTTTTTTGAAATTATATCCATATAAAGTTGGAAAAAATAACAATCTTCATGGTTAAAATCAAATTATAAAATTTTGAAAATTTTGACTTTTTTCCTCCACCCCCCCCTTGTTAGATTTTCAATTTTGGGACTAAAAATTTACTTTCGTTTTTCTTCAAAATTTTGATGCAGAACTGTTAAACAAGTGATTCTAAGGTTTTTTTGAAATTATATCCATATAAAGTTGGAAAAAATAACAATCTTCATGGTTAAAATCAAATTATAAAATTTTGAAAATTTTGACTTTTTTCCTCCACCCCCCCCCCCTTGTTAGATTTTCAATTTTGGGACTAAAAATTTACTTTCGTTTTTCTTCAAAATTTTGATGCAGAACTGTTAAACAAGTGATTCTAAGGTTTTTTTGAAATTATATCCATATAAAGTTGGAAAAAATAACAATCTTCATGGTTAAAATCAAATTATAAAATTTTGAAAATTTTGACTTTTTTCCTCCACCCCCCCCTTGTTAGATTTTCAATTTTGGGACTAAAAATTTAATTTCGTTTTTCTTCAAAATTTTGATGCAGAACTGTTAAACAAGTGATTCTAAGGTTTTTTTGAAATTATATCCATATAAAGTTGGAAAAAATATCAATCTTCATGGTTAAAATCAAATTATAAAATTTTGAAAATTTTGACTTTTTTCCTCCACCCCCCCCTTGTTAGATTTTCAATTTTGGGACTAAAAATTTACTTTCGTTTTTCTTCAAAATTTTGATGCAGAACTGTTAAACAAGTGATTCTAAGGTTTTTTTGAAATTATATCCATATAAAGTTGGAAAAAATATCAATCTTCATGGTTAAAATCAAATTCAAAATTTTTGAAAATTTTGACTTTTTTCCTCCACCCCCCCCTTGTTAGATTTTCAATTTTGGGACTAAAAATTTACTTTCGTTTTTCTTCAAAATTTTGATGCAGAACTGTTAAACAAGTGATTCTAAGGTTTTTTTGAAATTATATCCATATAAAGTTGGAAAAAATATCAATCTTCATGGTTAAAATCAAATTATAAAATTTTGAAAATTTTGACTTTTTTCCTTCACCCCCCCTTGTTAGATTTTCAATTTTGGGACTAAAAATTTACTTTCGTTTTTCTTCAAAATTTTGATGCAGAACTGTTAAACAAGTGATTCTAAGGTTTTTTTGAAATTATATCCATATAAAGTTGGAAAAAATATCAATCTTCATGGTTAAAATCAAATTATAAAATTTTGAAAATTTTGACTTTTTTCCTTCACCCCCCCTTGTTAGATTTTCAATTTTGGGACTAAAAATTTACTTTCGTTTTTCTTCAAAATTTTGATGCAGAACTGTTAAACAAGTGATTCTAAGGTTTTTTTGAAATTATATCCATATAAAGTTGGAAAAAATATCAATCTTCATGGTTAAAATCAAATTATAAAATTTTGAAAATTTTGACTTTTTTCCTCCACCCCCCCCCCCCCTTGTTAGATTTGCAATTTTGGGACTAAAAATTTACTTTCGTTTTTCTTCAAAATTTTGATGCAGAACTGTTAAACAAGTGATTCTAAGGTTTTTTTGAAATTATATCCATATAAAGTTGGAAAAAATATCAATCTTCATGGTTAAAATCAAATTATAAAATTTTGAAAATTTTGACTTTTTTCCTCCACCCCCCCCTTGTTAGATTTTCAATTTTGGGACTAAGAATTTACTTTCGTTTTTCTTCAAAATTTTGATGCAGAACTGTTAAACAAGTGATTCTAAGGTTTTTTTGAAATTATATCCATATAAAGTTGGAAAAAATATTAATCTTCATGGTTAAAATCAAATTATAAAATTTTGAAAATTTTGACTTTTTTCCTCCACCCCCCCCTTGTTAGATTTTCAATTTTGGGACTAAGAATTTACTTTCGTTTTTCTTCAAAATTTTGATGCAGAACTGTTAAACAAGTGATTCTAAGGTTTTTTTGAAATTATATCCATATAAAGTTGGAAAAAATATTAATCTTCATGGTTAAAATCAAATTATAAAATTTTGAAAATTTTGACTTTTTTCCTCCACCCCCCCCTTGTTAGATTTTCAATTTTGGGACTAAGAATTTACTTTCGTTTTTCTTCAAAATTTTGATGCAGAACTGTTAAACAAGTGATTCTAAGGTTTTTTTGAAATTATATCCATATAAAGTTGGAAAAAATATTAATCTTCATGGTTAAAATCAAATTATAAAATTTTGAAAATTTTGACTTTTTTCCTCCACCCCCCCCTTGTTAGATTTTCAATTTTGGGACTAAAAATTTACTTTCGTTTTTCTTCAAAATTTTGATGCAGAACTGTTAAACAAGTGATTCTAAGGTTTTTTTGAAATTATATCCATATAAAGTTGGAAAAAATATCAATCTTCATGGTTAAAATCAAATTATAAAATTTTGAAAATTTTGACTTTTTTCCTCCACCCCCCCCTTGTTAGATTTTCAATTTTGGGACTAAGAATTTACTTTCGTTTTTCTTCAAAATTTTGATGCAGAACTGTTAAACAAGTGATTCTAAGGTTTTTTTGAAATTATATCCATATAAAGTTGGAAAAAATATTAATCTTCATGGTTAAAATCAAATTATAAAATTTTGAAAATTTTGACTTTTTTCCTCCACCCCCCCCTTGTTAGATTTTCAATTTTGGGACTAAAAATTTACTTTCGTTTTTCTTCAAAATTTTGATGCAGAACTGTTAAACAAGTGATTCTAAGGTTTTTTTGAAATTATATCCATATAAAGTTGGAAAAAATATCAATCTTCATTGTTAAAATCAAATTATAAAATTTTGAAAATTTTGACTTTTTTCCTCCACCCCCCCCTTGTTAGATTTTCGATTTTGGGACTAAGAATTTACTTTCGTTTTTCTTCAAAATTTTGATGCAGAACTGTTAAACAAGTGATTCTAAGGTTTTTTTGAAATTATATCCATATAAAGTTGGAAAAAATAACAATCTTCATTGTTAAAATCAAATTATAAAATTTTGAAAATTTTGACTTTTTTCCTCCACCCCCCCCTTGTTAGATTTTCGATTTTGGGACTAAGAATTTACTTTCGTTTTTCTTCAAAATTTTGATGCAGAACTGTTAAACAAGTGATTCTAAGGTTTTTTTGAAATTATATCCATATAAAGTTGGAAAAAATATCAATCTTCATGGTTAAAATCGAATTATAAAATTTTGAAAATTTTGACTTTTTTCCTCCACCCCCCCCCTTGTTAGATTTTCAATTTTGGGACTAAAAATTTACTTTCGTTTTTCTTCAAAATTTTGATGCAGAACTGTTAAACAAGTGATTCTAAGGTTTTTTTGAAATTATATCCATATAAAGTTGGAAAAAATAACAATCTTCATGGTTAAAATCAAATTATAAAATTTTGAAAATTTTGACTTTTTTCCTCCACCCCCCCCTTGTTAGATTTTCAATTTTGGGACTAAGAATTTACTTTCGTTTTTCTTCAAAATTTTGATGCAGAACTGTTAAACAAGTGATTCTAAGGTTTTTTTGAAATTATATCCATATAAAGTTGGAAAAAATAACAATCTTCATGGTTAAAATCAAATTATAAAATTTTGAAAATTTTGACTTTTTTCCTCCACCCCCCCCTTGTTAGATTTTCAATTTTGGGACTAAAAATTTACTTTCGTTTTTCTTCAAAATTTTGATGCAGAACTGTTAAACAAGTGATTCTAAGGTTTTTTTGAAATTATATCCATATAAAGTTGGAAAAAATATCAATCTTCATGGTTAAAATCAAATTATAAAATTTTGAAAATTTTGACTTTTTTCCTCCACCCCCCCCTTGTTAGATTTTCAATTTTGGGACTAAGAATTTACTTTCGTTTTTCTTCAAAATTTTGATGCAGAACTGTTAAACAAGTGATTCTAAGGTTTTTTTGAAATTATATCCATATAAAGTTGGAAAAAATAACAATCTTCATGGTTAAAATCAAATTATAAAATTTTGAAAATTTTGACTTTTTTCCTCCACCCCCCCCTTGTTAGATTTTCAATTTTGGGACTAAAAATTTACTTTCGTTTTTCTTCAAAATTTTGATGCAGAACTGTTAAACAAGTGATTCTAAGGTTTTTTTGAAATTATATCCATATAAAGTTGGAAAAAATATCAATCTTCATGGTTAAAATCAAATTATAAAATTTTGAAAATTTTGACTTTTTTCCTCCACCCCCCCCCTTGTTAGATTTTCAATTTTGGGACTAAGAATTTACTTTCGTTTTTCTTCAAAATTTTGATGCAGAACTGTTAAACAAGTGATTCTAAGGTTTTTTTGAAATTATATCCATATAAAGTTGGAAAAAATAACAATCTTCATGGTTAAAATCAAATTATAAAATTTTGAAAATTTTGACTTTTTTCCTCCACCCCCCCCTTGTTAGATTTTCAATTTTGGGACTAAAAATTTACTTTCGTTTTTCTTCAAAATTTTGATGCAGAACTGTTAAACAAGTGATTCTAAGGTTTTTTTGAAATTATATCCATATAAAGTTGGAAAAAATATCAATCTTCATGGTTAAAATCAAATTATAAAATTTTGAAAATTTTGACTTTTTTCCTCCACCCCCCCCTTGTTAGATTTTCAATTTTGGGACTAAAAATTTACTTTCGTTTTTCTTCAAAATTTTGATGCAGAACTGTTAAACAAGTGATTCTAAGGTTTTTTTGAAATTATATCCATATAAAGTTGGAAAAAATAACAATCTTCATGGTTAAAATCAAATTATAAAATTTTGAAAATTTTGACTTTTTTCCTCCACCCCCCCCTTGTTAGATTTTCAATTTTGGGACTAAAAATTTACTTTCGTTTTTCTTCAAAATTTTGATGCAGAACTGTTAAACAAGTGATTCTAAGGTTTTTTGAAATTATATCCATATAAAGTTGGAAAAAATATCAATCTTCATGGTTAAAATCAAATTATAAAATTTTGAAAATTTTGACTTTTTTCCTCCACCCCCCCCCCTTGTTAGATTTTCAATTTTGGGACTAAAAATTTACTTTCGTTTTTCTTCAAAATTTTGATGCAGAACTGTTAAACAAGTGATTCTAAGGTGTTTTTGAAATTATATCCATATAAAGTTGGAAAAAATATCAATCTTCATGGTTAAAATCAAATTATAAAATTTTGAAAATTTTGACTTTTTTCCTTCACCCCCCCTTGTTAGATTTTCAATTTTGGGACTAAAAATTTACTTTCGTTTTTCTTCAAAATTTTGATGCAGAACTGTTAAACAAGTGATTCTAAGGTTTTTTTGAAATTATATCCATATAAAGTTGGAAAAAATATCAATCTTCATGGTTAAAATCAAATTATAAAATTTTGAAAATTTTGACTTTTTTCCTCCACCCCCCCCCCCCCCTTGTTAGATTTGCAATTTTGGGACTAAAAATTTACTTTCGTTTTTCTTCAAAATTTTGATGCAGAACTGTTAAACAAGTGATTCTAAGGTTTTTTTGAAATTATATCCATATAAAGTTGGAAAAAATATCAATCTTCATGGTTAAAATCAAATTATAAAATTTTGAAAATTTTGACTTTTTTCCTCCACCCCCCCCTTGTTAGATTTTCAATTTTGGGACTAAGAATTTACTTTCGTTTTTCTTCAAAATTTTGATGCAGAACTGTTAAACAAGTGATTCTAAGGTTTTTTTGAAATTATATCCATATAAAGTTGGAAAAAATATCAATCTTCATGGTTAAAATCAAATTATAAAATTTTGAAAATTTTGACTTTTTTCCTCCACCCCCCCCTTGTTAGATTTTCAATTTTGGGACTAAGAATTTACTTTCGTTTTTCTTCAAAATTTTGATGCAGAACTGTTAAACAAGTGATTCTAAGGTTTTTTTGAAATTATATCCATATAAAGTTGGAAAAAATAACAATCTTCATGGTTAAAATCAAATTATAAAATTTTGAAAATTTTGACTTTTTTCCTCCACCCCCCCCTTGTTAGATTTTCAATTTTGGGACTAAAAATTTACTTTCGTTTTTCTTCAAAATTTTGATGCAGAACTGTTAAACAAGTGATTCTAAGGTTTTTTTGAAATTATATCCATATAAAGTTGGAAAAAATAACAATCTTCATGGTTAAAATCAAATTATAAAATTTTGAAAATTTTGACTTTTTTCCTCCACCCCCCCCCTTGTTAGATTTTCAATTTTGGGACTAAAAATTTACTTTCGTTTTTCTTCAAAATTTTGATGCAGAACTGTTAAACAAGTGATTCTAAGGTTTTTTTGAAATTATATCCATATAAAGTTGGAAAAAATAACAATCTTCATGGTTAAAATCAAATTATAAAATTTTGAAAATTTTGACTTTTTTCCTCCACCCCCCCCCCTTGTTAGATTTTCAATTTTGGGACTAAAAATTTACTTTCGTTTTTCTTCAAAATTTTGATGCAGAACTGTTAAACAAGTGATTCTAAGGTTTTTTTGAAATTATATCCATATAAAGTTGGAAAAAATAACAATCTTCATGGTTAAAATCAAATTATAAAATTTTGAAAATTTTGACTTTTTTCCTCCACCCCCCCCTTGTTAGATTTTCAATTTTGGGACTAAAAATTTACTTTCGTTTTTCTTCAAAATTTTGATGCAGAACTGTTAAACAAGTGATTCTAAGGTTTTTTTGAAATTATATCCATATAAAGTTGGAAAAAATATCAATCTTCATGGTTAAAATCAAATTATAAAATTTTGAAAATTTTGACTTTTTTCCTCCACCCCCCCTTGTTAGATTTTCAATTTTGGGACTAAAAATTTACTTTCGGTTTTCTTCAAAATTTTGATGCAGAACTGTTAAACAAGTGATTCTAAGGTTTTTTTGAAATTATATCCATATAAAGTTGGAAAAAATATCAATCTTCATGGTTAAAATCAAATTATAAAATTTTGAAAATTTTGACTTTTTTCCTCCACCCCCCCCTTGTTAGATTTTCAATTTTGGGACTAAAAATTTACTTTCGTTTTTCTTCAAAATTTTGATGCAGAACTGTTAAACAAGTGATTCTAAGGTTTTTTTGAAATTATATCCATATAAAGTTGGAAAAAATATCAATCTTCATGGTTAAAATCAAATTATAAAATTTTGAAAATTTTGACTTTTTTCCTCCACCCCCCCCCCCCCTTGTTAGATTTTCAATTTTGGGACTAAAAATTTACTTTCGTTTTTCTTCAAAATTTTGATGCAGAACTGTTAAACAAGTGATTCTAAGGTTTTTTTGAAATTATATCCATATAAAGTTGGAAAAAATATCAATCTTCATGGTTAAAATCAAATTATTAAATTTCGAAAATTTTGACTTTTTTCCTCCACCCCCCCCTTGTTAGATTTTCAATTTTGGGACTAAAAATTTACTTTCGTTTTTCTTCAAAATTTTGATGCAGAACTGTTAAACAAGTGATTCTAAGGTTTTTTTGAAATTATATCCATATAAAGTTGGAAAAAATATCAATCTTCATGGTTAAAATCAAATTATAAAATTTTGAAAATTTTGACTTTTTTCCTCCACCCCCCCCCCCCTTGTTAGATTTTCAATTTTGGGACTAAAAATTTACTTTCGTTTTTCTTCAAAATTTTGATGCAGAACTGTTAAACAAGTGATTCTAAGGTTTTTTTGAAATTATATCCATATAAAGTTCAGATAAGAAAATTTGCGAATCATTTCAAGGTCAAATTTTGAAAACTGAAGGTCATATTTTTACAATGAAAATTTTTAATTCAAATACTGTGTGTCTTAGGGTACTAATATGTTCATGATTATTGCTAATCCCAATAAAAATACCAATTTTGGACAAAAATCAAGGTCAAAATTAAGAAATTTCAAGGTCAAAATTTTCATATCTCCGGATAGCTTTATTAATATGTAGTTAAGCAACAGTCGTATATAAATTTACACCTCGCTCTCCCTGCGATGTAGTTTTTTTTTAGACAAATTGTCTGTAATGATGATGTGACAAAAAATATTTCCCCATCATTAACACTTTTTTGAAAAAAGTGGCGGATAGAAAAATCCATATTGATCGTAATAAATTAATTATCGCTCTGCCCCTTGGTGCTTATTTAACGTCCTTATACATTCATTAATGCAAATTGTTTTACTCATGTGAATTTAAAGTTAAATGCTCAAAAACCAATGTGCTATAATCGTTCAAAAATAAATAAATATATCCCTCTCAGGACATCGATACACGTTATATTTGCTGCGGCTCCGCAGCATTCATTGGGCAATCGAAATAAAATTCACGACTGTAAAATTGCAATTTAACTTTATTTTTATCATTGTTTTATTTTGTGCTGCCATTTTTTCTTTTTGCAAATTAAAATTTATTTTTATTGACTCTATTTTTTTACAGTCATTTGGCCTCAAACAGCTCAATATTATTACACCGTATGGACGAATGCGTTTTAAAATTTTACATATTATTGTCTAGGGTTATGTATGGAATTGAGTGAACAAAATCCATTGATTTTTAAATATTTCACTATTTTATTGGGAGCCTGGGATTATTTTATTAAATATATGCGAAAATAATGCAGTAATATGAGTGTAATATTTGTGTGTTAATTTAAGGAATAAAGTCTTATTTTTCATTAACGTTTAGCAAAGCTTTTAATTGTTTGAAAATTTTCATCTTTTTTAATATTTTAATATTGTTGGTAACAAATTTCATAAACTTCCAAATTTCAAATAAGACATAATATATTTGCATTCAAATTTTTACGGAATTTGTAAACAACACTAAATAAATAATAGAATTAAAAAAAACAAAAAAACAAATGACAAATGTAATAGCCAATAGGTGTAAGTAATTGAAAAATAATTGCGATTAAACATTCAATTATAAAACAAATTCCAGTTTCAAATAGTTGCTTACAATGAAATATTCAATTGCATTTATATGCAAATCAAATCCTTTTGGAATCGGATTTCAAAATAATAATCACAATCCCTGGGACTTTGTCCAATATAGACTTAACGCAAAAATATGCATGACAATCGCACTGCTGCACAAATTGCAGTGACGTGTTAGCAATAAATTGAATCATCCTTGTGCACTCGTATTCGTATATTCGTGTGTAGGATTCGACTTAGTTCACAGTAAAACAATGCAAGGCATTATGGATGATTGGGGCATTTATGTAGGAATGGAATAAAGGACAAAGTGTGATGCATTTTAACAGTAGCGAGTAGGTTTAAAAGCATTAAAATAACGTTGAAATAAGAAAAATTTAGTTTTAAAACATTTACTTATTTTTGTAGCTGTTTATTCTTAAAATGCTGATTTTATCATAATGTTCTTGAAGTACTTGAGAGTTTAGTTTATTATAAAGTTAACATAAAACATAATGTCTTATACTATGTGTTGAGTCATGTGTGTGATGTTGTAACGAATCGAATGTGTTATCGTATTTTTATGTGTAGAGACGACAATCAGCTTCGTCACCAATAAAACAAAGGTGAAAATACAATCTCATCTAGAAATAAATAGGAAAACTTTTCTGATTATTTTTCTGTTGAAAAGCAAAACACATATGTACGGTGTCTTGTCCATTCAAGCAGCGTGTATGTGCTGAATAAAAGTTGAATGTATATTGTGTAGCGAGAGTGTGTAATTTAGGGTGAGTCTTTTTGGCCGTAAATTTGTATTAATTAAGACAGTTCATTTGTGTGTAGCAAGTTGTATTTTTTGAATTTACATTGCAATTATACGTAAAATTTAATTTTACTCAGTCGGAATATGTTTCATTACTCAATAACATTGCACAATTGTAAATAAACCAGATATTTATACATAAATATTGTCCAACATTATGTATTTGTGGCGGTAATGCATGAATGTTTATCAAAGCCACAAAATAAATTCATGTTATTTTGGGAAGTAGCCAAATAAGAGTGGAAAATAAAACTGCAAAAAGTTGACACATCAATTTGTATAGCCTTTTTTTTTTTTTTTTGTTGTGTGCTCTTCACTCGTTTATGTTTATTTATGTTTTGAAATATACCCAATTTCTGTGTTACAAAATATTTATGTACTAGGTATATGATTTTTTTTTCCTTTTTGAATAGAGGAAATGAAATCGAGCTGTGACAAAACTTACAAAAGGAGGATGATCAGCTGCAAAACTTAGTCAAAAGCAAGTGCATAATGTAGAGAAATTGTATGTGCGAATATGCGCCCACATAAATACAAAAACACACAAACATTGGTCCAATCACAGTTGAGTCCATAAATCAATGTTTGTTATAAAAATTTCAGTACATCTTTGAATATACATGTAATATGGTAGTATATCTGCAAAAAGTCCATAGAGCCACATATTAATACACATATATGTATGTTGTTTTATGCATAGTACCGCCAAAGCGTTTTATTTTATGTGTCAACCAGGAAAACTTTTTGAAAATGTGTGTTTAACGGGAGAAAAATTGGCTGTCAAATGTTTGCAGAATTCAGCATTGAACTTTCTTATCCGCATACAATGCAACGTTTGCTCAAATGGACTACGGCTATGTAGTTACATAATGTGTGTCCTGCACAAATGCATCCGACCACTTCATTTTGTTTTGGCTCATCTCCTGTAATGTTTTATTGAAAAACTATAAAATATGATGGGCAATATTTTATCAGTTCAAGGGATTGATAAAAAATATTTTTATTTTTTTTTGTAACTTACGTACGTTTTAAACAGAGTTATTTAAATGTAGAAAATTAGTACATAATAGGCAAAAATTTTAAATATTAAAAAATACGGGGCCGGGAAAGCAAGGTGTAAATTTATTTCGACCTCGTACAAAATACATTGCAGACCAAATTGTGAATTTATAAGGAATTAATAACGTAGGGCATAATATTTGTAGATCGATCGAGAATGAAGAGGATTCGCCTCTCCGAAAAGGATGGTTTTTGAGATATAAATAGTAGACTTTAAATTTTCAGATTTTGGTTTCTGGATGCTTCAATAATAGTAAAGAAAAATTTTCAAAATATTTAAGGTTTCTGAGATATAAATAGCATGACTTTAAATTATTGTGCTTTGACCGTGAAATATTCTGCAATTTCGTTTTTATCGAGATTTTAGCTTCGTCCATATTTAAGGTTGTAAGGATTATTATTTACGGAATTTTTGGCATCTGATGGGATTATGGCCATACAGAATTTGAAATTCTACTGTCGGGATTGTTGCGTTTTCAGGTTGTCGGAATTTTAGTTTACTTATTGACTGTGGGAAATTTCGCTATAAGTGAATCAACGGAATTTTATCCCGTCGTGATTTTAGATTGTCGGGATTATGTCCCTCCGAAATTTTAAGTTTTAATGTTTTTTTTTTTCATGGTGATTAATAAAAGCGTGTATCCAAAATCATGCATCAACAAACAAAGAAAATGAAAGTATCTGTTTGGGGCATTGCAACATGAATGTAGTTAACAAAGTTTGCTAGGTTCTGCTAGGAAAACATAAAACAATTAAGGGAGCACAAATGTTTTAATAACACCTAATCGGGCACAAAAATGTTTTTAAAAATACATAAACCTTTGTTCACTCTGATATAAAAAGGTGCTACTAACACTATTTGCAGTGTGAAGAGAACAGTGAACAGTGAACACCCTTCCCAATTATACGTATATACAGATAACTACTGAATATAGTACCAACGAATTTATCATAATTGAAGGTAGCTGCATTTCAATCAGCCCATTTTCACCATGAATGGGGGAGTCTTATAAATATTCAAATTGCAAATTGCAAATTGCATGCTGGTATGCTGATGGTACGTACATTTCGTTCGGACAGTGTGCATCGGAAAATGCAACTGCGTACCTACCTACTTAATGCCATTCGCACACAAATGATTGGGTGGTATATGTTCGACTGTGTGGGCTGTGGTGTGGCCCATCAACTGCTGCGGAAAGGCGTTCAGCTCAAATTAGGTAAAGTTTATATATGCAGCATTCTAACTGTGTGTGCACGCTTGTGCAATGTGCAGCAATTGAGAAGAATACGCGAGCGATATCATCCCGCATTCTATTTTTATGCTGCTGCATCTTCATGGTGTGTGCGGGAATACGTGTTGGTTGTGGGGCATTCACAATTCGGGAGGAGATAACAAAAGCGATTCATTAGACAAAGTTCGATTTTATATCTGACGTGATTAATAAGGAAACATTTTATGGGGTGGTTTCTTTTGGTCTGCATAATATATAAATGTACGGTAAACTTTCTTTTGCGCAAAGAAGTCTGCAAAGAGTAACACAAACGCAAATTTGCATCTTGTCCCGTCTGTCGAATAGTTTTTTTTTTTTATTATAAATTTACTACAAGTTGTGAACTTTAATTTTGAGATTTTAATTTATTCTGCACCATTGTGGGTGTGTGTGTGTAAAGTGAGGGGAAAGAGGGGGAGAAAAATTAATTGCTTAATATGTTTTTGCTTTTTAATAAATAGTTTAATTTTTGAGGCAAATTTTGTTTTAGCTGTTGGCCATTTATAACAAAAGCCATCATTTGAATTTTCTTCATCCTTAATCCAGCGTTATCAAGGCGTGTATTATTATTTGAGCAAAAAAAAGAAAAGTTTTATTTACCACTGCTATCCCCTTTGCAGCGAGTTATCGAAGTGATTACATAAATCTATTTAATGCCACACAGATTTACTGCTAGCCATAATGTGATTTATCTAACGGACAACGATCGGTGGCGGAAAACTACAGTTGAAACACACAAAATGCCATACAATACAAAATCCATCGTTTGCCTGCTGCACAAAATGTGCATTTTCCGCAGTGCATCGCCACAATTTCAGTTAAATGTGTATTGTGTATGTACTCGATGAGTGTGTGTCTAGTCACACGAAATAGCTGTAATCCCTAATATCTCCTAACGCCTTCTCCATAAAAATGAAGCGCAATAAAACAACAAAAAAGGAAGCGCAATGTGCATGGGACACAGTAGCACACACAGACAGCTTGAGGATGCACATAGTACATCCATTTTTGCAGAGCAGCTTTTTTCCTTCTGGTTCGTTTTTGGATTTGCCCCCACACTTGCACTTTTGTTCTCTTTTTACATTTTATTTTGCTCGCACCATATAGGAAAAGCGGACAATTCATATAGTTAGTGTGGACCAGAGTTTAGTTACATGTGCACAGTTTTTCAATGTTTTTTTTTTTTTTGGCTCCCCTATTTGTGGGGTGCTCAAACCTCCTTCCAATTTTTTTTTCTGAACTGTGGATGCATTTTCAATTGGATGGCACAGAGTGCATGGCACATCCCTAAAGTCGCCCCACGATTTTCTAGAGTAGCAGCACCTTTCCTATATTACATGCTAGTTATCGTCGAATGTTTAACTGGAAGATGTGCCTGCATGCAGTTGCGTATGTGTAGGATGTGTGCAGGATGTGTGAAAAGAATTCGATTGAAAAGATTATTCGTATTTTATGAGATTGAGAATTTGCTTTAACAGAGTGGAAATTTTCAATTTGCCTAAGCAAGTATAAGGGATAAGGATGTAAGATGGAAGTGTTGGAAGAAACTTTGTATGAACTGAGTACTCGGATGTACTGGCGAAATCGATTAAGAGAATAATGCATCAGTCAAGTTATAAAAGAAAGAAAAACTGCATAAGTAAGTGCAGGTTAGATGCATTTATTTAGTGGTAGTGCCAAGGTACTCTTAAGTCAGAAACAAAAATACTTCTTTAAATGTCACTTAAGAAATATTCGTTCACTTTATAGTTTTTATTCTATTACAATTTCTATTTAAATTTTTTTTAGTAATTGTAAAAGAATATTGAAACGTCAATGTTTTTAAATTTCTTTTTTTTGAGACCTTCTTCTAAAAACTCAATTCCTCTATAACATTAAACTCTTTATTATTGTGATTCTATCTTAAGTTATAAAGAGTGTTGCGTGTCAAACGATTCTGTCAATTTTTAAAATCATACAGATTGCAGATAAAGCCATTGAAATTTCAAATATAATTATTATTGTCCATTGCACTCTCCATCAACCTGTTTGAAGTTCTGTCTAGGAAGTAATGGTGCCTTTCAGACAACAAGTTCATTTCCCTTAAACGCTTCAATTCATATAAAAATTTATATTTTTCCAGCCCGTTGCCCGTTCCCATGCAAACATTCACACATGTACCAAAACAAACTAAAATAAATTCTCTTTATTTTCCTGCAGCATCACACCATTCTATGTGTCGCTGTTCTGCACAGTTAATCGCTATATAAAATCGCAGGCAATTTGGTTTTAATCGCTTCCAGGCCTCTCACATCACATGACAGCTCTGAATTCTAAATAGTCTACACTGTATGCAGTACTCACGCCTAAACACAATCGCATGGAAATGTACACAATACCCACGGGCATAGGGAAAAGTTAGAATATCTCTCGCACATATTATAGGAAGCTGGGTTGTGTGTGCACGCTTTTCTTTCCCTGAAACACTGACAAATGTTTGTTAAGGCATAACTAAACGGCAACTTAGAGTATATTCTACTATTTCCATTTATGCTTTTTTTTTTTGTTTGGTTTTTGTGATAGATAATTAAGATAGCTGAAGAAAAATCGCAGCAAAGTTCATTTATCATTTATATGCGATGTTGCTTGTTTCTTTGGTGCAGCGTACACATTACACAACACTGTATAGTGAGCACCCACCCCCACCTAACATAAAACTGTGTGCGATGGAAGATGTGAAACAGAACTCAGAAACAATACAACAAATAAGACGGAATAAAATATAATCGAGAAAAGGGAGGGGAAAAAAATACAGAAAACAAAGTATAAAGCATAATATAGCTAAGAGAAACGCTATTGTTATTCAAGCGATAAAAACTTAAATCCGTAAATTTATTCGCTTAATTATTAACAAGCACTTGTTATTCCGCATATAGTAACTAAAGATGAGGAAGCAAACGCTGCTGGTGATCTTCTTTCCATGCACACATAAATATGTATGTAAACGCCAAACGGACGCACCATCTGATATGCTTACACGAGTATTGGGATACGTATCCGATTACCTTCCGTATGGCAATATAATCGAGCAAGGGTTGGGGTGTGCGTGTGTCGTATGGAAATTGCTGAACTTTTTTGCGAAGTGAAATCTGTGAAATAAAATATTTTACGACAAATATATTGCTGGCCGTGCAGGGGTGAAATTAAAGGGTGGATTTATTTAAAGTACGTACTAAATGTCAAGTGTTTAGTATCCCAGATTTATCAAGGGCAAATATGTGTTACTGCAATGTACTGTAGCGATTACTGCACTCATCATGTTAACGACACTCTGGACTCGCATAATGTTAAATGGCACACGCACTCTAGCATGCAGCACATAGAATCGCATTGCATTAAAGGAGGGAGTGGGTGTTACATCAATAATGTAAGCAAAATCCGCAGGGCATAATATTGTGTGGATGATACAGTATGATTAGTTTCTTTTTTGGGATCTCGTAATTCTGTTAATTAAATACAAATTCCTTACAATTAATACAAAATAGATTTAAAATTAAATTATTTAAAATCAATTGTAAAAATGATATTTATTCAAGACTAGAATTAAATGCGACCGCCATTTTCTTTTTATCTTCACATAAAAAATTCACCCGGCTGACGTCAACTGTCAAAACTCATACCGTGTTCTCCCAGATGACGTAACACTATGTAACTGTCAAGCAAACCTGTACCTTTTGGATTACGATTCAAACTGAGGAAATAATTTTCAATAAAGGCAATGCTAAATAAGTAAGTGGAAAACAGTTGAATCATCCTGTGAAGTCTAACTTTGTTTTAAATCTATGTCCAACCCCTTCCTCTCAAAGTTAACCGACACCCTTGCACATCCTTGCAATAAGGAAGAGATACTTAACGCAGTGACACAATTCCAAATGGTAATTTATGCTTAAAAAAGAGCAATTTAGTTTTATTTATTTATTTACTTTATTGTAACAAGGTAACCCTTAAATTTAACATCCCTGCAGCACCCACACTGGTCTATAAAAACCAAATTCAAACAAAAAATAAAATATAAATGAAAATAGACAGATAGAAAAAAAGAACACCGACAAGTAACTCTGGGGTATAGAGGTACAACATAAAGAATAGGGAACACAAATAGGATTTGCAATTTATTTTAGATTGTAAGAGGATTTCAGACCCATTCCAAGTTCCTGTATACCACCCAATTTGGCAATTGGGGTGCGTAGTAGGTTTGTGAGTGCGACTCTTGCCAAAACGATTGATCTTAAGTTGGGATCTGATTAGAATTGGTGTAGGGGGGGAGGGTATAGAAAAGCTAGCTAGTTGACCCAAGTCTTCGTTTTTGCAAAGTGTGTCCTTGTTTATATTTAAGTAGTTTCCCACACCCGCAATGCTTTATTGTTATCCAAAAATCCCTCGATTTCAGTAATTCCCGACAATCCTTTATTATAGTTAGGACACACAATTTGCACACGAAAACACCGGCCCAAAGGGTTGGCAAATTTAAGCTGCACGTCAAAATCAATTATTATTATTACCGCTGCTATTTCTCAGCCCTATTAACAATAATGTTGTACAGCCGGCTTATACTCACAGCCACTGACAGGACCCCGAATATATACCTGTGTTCTCCGTACACCTAATTATTGATGCATATAATTCAATTTATAACAATCTAGGGCTCATGGGAATTTTTTGCACCGTTGCATCTTGAACCACATTATAGTCAGCACATAACCTGCAGTATTTGGGGTGGAATGCATGTCATTTCATTTGCATAATATAGTGTTAGTTACATTTTAGAAAATCGCTGCACTTTCTCCACAACGAAGGACGAAGAAGCATCGTCAGGAATTTATGCCGCCACAATGTGTAATCCACCTTGTCTCTGACCCCATATTGTACACTGTATACTTGTATACTTACAGTTTCACTCGAATTTATATGTGTGGATCTTATAGGCTTGCAGGATATGTGTCCTCTTTAATACATGTGTGCAATAATAATAATACGAGTGCAATATTGTGTGTGTGTGTGAGTGGGTTGTGCATGCGGTTGTATATTATGGGGGTTGTATGGGGTAAAAGTGTTTAGTGTGCCTTCAGGCTTGTCGAATTTATAATTAACAGCCCATGTATAGTCTAAGCTCCCTTTGTCACGTACACTAAATGTTCGCATTGGATCGGAACAAGTGAATCGAATTAAATCCTGGTACCATGTAATTGATTATGGTATGTTAATTTTAATTAAATATGCAAATGAAATATGTCAATTGATGTCATACGCTGCAGTACATGACTCTAGATGTGTTACGATCACACAATTATATTATGTACAAAATGAACATAAAGCGATGATGCTTCGTTCACCATCATCGACACGCGATGCATTGTATGGATATTCTCATCATTTTGTATATTTTATAAAAATGTCCTGTGTTGTTTTTAATTTTTTTGTAAATGTTCCTCATTTTATTAAAATCTATGCTGTGTCGAAAATATAATGACAGCAACATAATTGCGTATGCGCTATTTCCGCGACATATAATATAAATAAGTTGCCAATGATTGTCAACATATTTGGTAAAAATAACGCAAAAGGCTGATTGTAGTGCAATTTCGGGCTTCATTGTGTTGGAGTCATAGAGCTTTTGCAGGCAGCGACGCTTCAAACATAACTGATGAGGAAAACTTAAGTGGGGGAAGGGGGAGTAACCACCGGTATAGTGGAGGACTGTATGTGCTTGCAACGGTTGTACCGTGTACGTACATGCATTTTTTGTATTTGTCATATTGTCGACATAAAAAGAATCGAAAATGGTATATATCCAACTTGATTTGTTGCTGGTCACTTATCATGTGACACGTGTCCGCTGGCCATGCATACTATGTGTGCTGGTACCTAGCTATAATATACCTTCGATGGTTTTTCATCCACAATGTGTGAGCAAATAGTGTTGTTCCCATTTTTTTTTTTTTTTTTTCAATGATTTTTGGTGTGGTGTGCTGGCGTATTTTCCACGATGCATAATATAGCACCATACGAGCATAAATGTTTCGTTTTATACATATTTTTCGCTTCTACGTTATGCTGCTACTGCCCTCTTTTACCCTTTTTTTATTCTGGATGTATGAACTTTTTGGGGCGACTAGAATTTCCAGTGAGAGAGAGAGAGAGCGAGGGTGCTGAGGGACTGGTCTTTGTAGTGTATGTGCATTGCTTGCAGCCGGTATATTCTGTATTATATAGTGCAGGGATTTGTTAAAGCCCCATAACATTTGGTCGCAATTTTGCTTCCCCCAAAGGTAACTGGCGACAATTTGTTTAATCTGATTGGCTATTATTTACAAAATGGTTTATTCATTTTTGGCTTTCTTTGTTTTTGGTTTTGGATGTGTTACTTAAACGATGAATGATCTAGATTAAATATTATGGGGGTTGTAAAGTTTTGACAGCATTACAAAAATTTCCTATTTTCAATATTAAAGCTGTATTTTGTAAATTTATTGAAATTTATAAAGTAATTAAAGCTGTAAGGGGCAATCCTGATTTGTATTTATTTTAGAATTTCATTTAAATTATGCGTTTTGACCTTGGGAAAAAATGATTTCTCAGCCACAAACAAGACAAAAAATTGTTATTTTAATTTAAGTAAGTAACAATATGTTGCGATTATAATTTATAGCTAATCATTCAGTTTTTATCTTTGCGACTTAATGCTCATCAAGATTTACAAGTACAACTGTTACTTAGCAAATTGATAAATATGTTTTATTAGACACTTGAGACTTTATAGGACCGAAAAGTCTTTTCAATATTCATACTGCATACACTTTGTGGCACGGAGAACCACTTAAAACTTTACTAATTATTCATTTTGACTATTTTTTATTCTGGAAAAAAAATCATCATCATACGTGGCGCTGCAACCCATTTTGACATAAAAGTCTTATTCAGACTGAGAATTTTTGCTCTATGGCCCACAAGTTTGGTATTCCAAGTGCTCTTCTGTCTTAACCTACGCATTTCTCCCATCTGAAACGTGATCCATCTTGTCTACGCGCAAAGAAAGCTTTCACTGGGTCATCGTTTTTCATTCTGACTGAACTATAAAATAATTTGGGGACCACAATTGAATTTAATTTTTTGCAAACAAATAAGTTCTTTCAGATAGTAATTTATTATTTTCTATTTTCCGGGAAAGTTATTTGATTAAACTTTTATTTTATGAGTTCTTAATATTACCACATTATCCACATTATTGTTTCCTTCAAATAAACTTTAAAGGTAACATGAGTAACACCTGCACAAATCATTAGATTATTTAATTAAAAAACATTAATCAATTAATTTTTCTATAATTGAGTGTTGCACTAAAATGCAAAAAGGATAACGAAAGTATAATCACTCCACGTGACAAAGCATTTGGACCCCATTAACACTGTTTTGTTTCCATAAATATAACAGTTACATTTCCCACAATGAATAATGGCAGCAACACATACCCCACCACACATATTTCTCGCCTCATTGCAAACAATAAAAACTGAATTGGTGTTCATTGTTTTCCATATTTGCATAAAGAGAGTCACCAATGTTTCATTCATATGCGAGTCATCCGCTCCTCCTTTTTAAATTGCTATTTATAGGCCCCGGCCCCCGTGTCTCGTTACATAGGGAGAAGTGTATGCGGCGAGAACTGAATGAGAAGTGGTATACATGAATCTCATCTTGCACAACATTGCCATTGCATGTGTGCACATTACATACAAAGTTTGCTATAAGTCAATTCTTCAGCGTGTCTATATATTTTAGTTCATCGCAAGTGTGTATGCATAAGTACCTTTACTGGGCATAATCCATACATGGAAGATTTACTAAAGCAAGAAGGCAAAATGGAGGAAAAATAGAGAAAAAAAAATGAACGCCATATTCATGTGAATGATAAATTGCTTTACAGCAGGAGCCAATTTCATGCTGCCGTCGAAAGCGCGAGCTGTGAACTTTAACCTCCCAACCCACCCAGCCACCATGCAACACCATTTGCATTGGAGCTTTTGCTGCATGGGCATAAGGGAATCTGATGGCCAGAGCGGCTTCATGCCGCAACACACATGTACACGCATATTATGCATATATACAGCCAGCAAAATTCAATTAGTTTCACATTGTTTTTAGCTATTAACACAGAAATAACTGTTTTTGAGTCGGACTTATCAGTTTAGTAACAAAGCCATATACGGTGTATTTATAATAAAGAAATATTTATACTAATTGGCATAACGGCTTAATAATAGTCAATAGATAATTAGATTATAATGATTTTTTAATGTTTGTGGTGCGAAATTCAATTAGTTCTATTAAGTTTAAAGTGAATTGTACAGAGGTGAGTTTCTGATTTATCTAATTATATTTTTCTCTCATTTATTTTCCTTTGTTTTGTTTTATATAGCTGACAATTTCTTAAGGTTGGAACCGACAAAAGTATGGGAAGGACATAACGCTTTTCATCGAATTAAAAACGGAAAAATTGAGTCCTCTAAAAATCAAGGTCATTCTAATTGACAAATTTACAAAAAAATTTGGAGACCACTCACTTGCCTAAATTGTTTCCTTTTCAATGATAAAAATTATGGAAAATCGAAAACTTTATAGCACATTCCATAATTTCAAAAACATCATAAAACATCAGAAAAAGCTAATTTATTTTAAATGAAAATATTAGCTACATAAAATTGGATTAACCTGTCCAAAGTATACAAAAATTTATCAGCACTCATTATAAACATTTAACAGTATCCGTATGTTATTAGCAAAAGACATGGTGAAATTAATTGAATTTCATCCACTGTATATTGTAATATGCTGGTTATGTTGTTGTAGGTATAATATGTGCATTGTGCATTGTGCAATGAGCACAATAGGCTTAGGCTGAGGAGGGGTTGTAGAAAATTCACATATTACGGTGAAAGCTGCACACCGAACCCTGCAGTATATAACAACTCACACGTGTTCCAGCTCACTTGGCTAATTGATATGCACAAAAAAATGAAATAAAAAAATTTATAGCACAATCAAAAGGGCATATGTTAAAATTTGATTTTGTAATTTATGTTCTAATGTGTTTAGCTGCATATAGATTGTATGTTATACGCGTAAAAAAATTTGCTTAATAGGCTGAATAATTATTGTTGACGTTTATTTAAGCACAATTTTAATGCATCACTAAAATGTTTAGGTTAACTTTTATGTATTTACTAAGCAAAGTACACAAACCCTGTGCGTATAGTGTGTCCTGTAGGACAAAATGCACGTACCCAAATTTTATTTACAAATATGCAACAAAACGCAAGCAGACTAGATAATCGTCTGTCAATATTTACATCAGAATGAGGTGGTGGAATAAATATAGGAAAAGGAATTTGTTATATCATCATATGCAAATTGCGGCAAATCGAATGCATATATTCGTCTCACCCTGATGCGTTTCTCGTACATAGGATCACACTGCCTATGGTGCAACACCAGTCACTTCGTATTATGCATTTAGTTTGCTACACCAGCAAGAACATTTTCAAGCATCAGCAATTTTTCGCCCAACGCCAAAAATTTTACCAGACCATATTGTGGATTGCAAAATTGATTGGTTACAATTAATTGAATATTGTATATGTGTAGTGTGTACGTATAACGGTTTTAATTAATTTTCGCTGATCAGCAAGCAATTCATCAAATTTAGCATCGCTACGTGGGAGCAATGGTGATTTCCTTTCTGCAATGCTTTAAGTGTTTTTAATTGAAATTATTTTACTTCACTTTGAACATGCAAAACCTTTGTTGAAACCACAAATTCAATAAAGATTAGTTGGAGTTCAGAGAAATAAAATTTTATGTAGGAGTGCGTTGATAATACGTGTACTAAGATAAGAAAGCTGAAAGATTAACGCAGTTGGGTTCAAGATTTCCGTCACGAAAAACAGGCAATTCACGATCAATTCGCCTCCGTGGCAGTGCTGGGAACTACTAATGGCAAAAATTCCCATATTTGGAGGCAAAACTTCCCTTTTTTCCCACAGCTAATCAATGAATTTCCCTCAAAATTTCCATAATAAAAAATGCACGTTAATTTCAAGTTTAAATCATTATTATTATTTATTACATATTGTATAATTCAGTCATAACATCATCATACAATTAGTAAGGTAGTGGATGATAATTTTATATGATTATTATCTGGGTGAAAACTGAAAAGATACGCAATTTGAAAGCCGCTTCATTGGCAAATTGTGAAAAAAATGCACATTCCCTTCAAGCACAAATTCGATGGACAGTACTCTTTTGTTTTAATGTCGGTGTAAATTTTTAATGCTCAATAATAACGTCCCCAAAATTCTTCAACACTTTTGTTGACATAAATGTCGATGATCCCAATCGATATGACGATATCTTCTGACTCAATGTCTGTCCAATTCTAAATGAGCGGTAAGATATTTTAAATTAGGAACAACATCCCGTCCCGATCGATAAAGGCTCCAAGAATTAAATTTCTAAAAAGAGCACTTTTTGAATGAGTAGTCGTTCTATCATTTCCGAGAGTGCCGTTATATAAAAGGATTGACAGTACTCCCGAATATCTAATTTGACGACTTCATTAAGTTCTATGAAATATGGTATATAATCTGGCCCTCAATACACCGAGTCAATGGCAAAAAATTGTGATTGTCTGCTATAAGTTCTTCTGTCAATTGAACATTTAACACATCTGGTTTCAGATAATTCTGAAAAACTTTTAATGAAAAACTTTTCATTCACTCACAATATTTGTGTATTAATACACGTTTACTCTGAAAGGGCATATTGATTTCATTAGAGATTAAAACAGATTGATTGAGGTTCTTCCACTAATTCGAAAAACTGTAAACTTTGCAGATTCTTATAAATTGGCGCAAAATTTAAAAATATTCCAAAAATGTACTATATATTAAAAATTTTAAAAATTCCCATATCTGACCGTTTTTTCCCTTTTTCCCATTTTCCATAATTTTAATGTGAAAATTCCCACGAAATGGGAAATTTCCCACGACTTCCCAGCACTGCTCCGTGGCGCAATTGGTTAGCGCGTTCGGCTGTTAACCGAAAGGTTGGTGGTTCGAGTCCACCCGGGGGCGGCATTTTTTTTGCGATCAATTTTATTTCTATTATTTTTTTCAATAATTTGAATTAAATCTTTTAAAACAATTTATGTACCGAATTAAAATTAACTATATTTGTTTAATTCTAGTATGTTTGATCAATTTTGTTTACAAAAAACACTTTTAATATTAATTGTAACATTAACTGTAAATCAACAACAACTAACATCGGGTACTGCTTAAGTCTAAAGTAACAATTATGTAATTTCCTAAATAGAAACATTCAAAGTATGTTTTTGCAACAAAAAAAAGTATCGCCCCCGGGTGGACTCGAACCACCAACCTTTCGGTTAACAGCCGAACGCGCTAACCAATTGCGCCACGGAGGCGTGTGAAGGCAAAACGACCACAATTGTTCGACGGAAAATAAGTCTGACGGATTCATAATCGTCATTTTACTTAAATCACTAACTAATCAGTTTGTAAATTGTTCCCCACTGGTCGGCGGTCACCCACAGTGTGTTATCTCAAAGTGATCAAATACGTAATATTTGTTCTATTTATAAAATTATTTTACCGCTTTTTGTTGTTCTTTTCAAATGAGTTTATTTTCGTTTAGCATACGAGCATTATGATGACGAAATTGCGTTAACTATGAACAATATAAAGACTTTTAGAAAAGTTAATATTCAACGGAGCTACCTAAAATGTTGGTTATTACATTGGCGTAAAGAATGAGTGATGCAGAAACATATTTTGACGCCCTTGAGCTCAAACAAGTGGTCCTCATGAAATTTTTTTGTGTAAATAAATTTTTAAACTCTAAAATTTAATTTAGTTTGATTTAATTTCTAAAGAAACACTAACGATTTATTTAAAGGTTTGTTGTAGTCATATTATTATTACATAAATTAATGCTGGTCCTTATCTGACTTTGTTTGGTTGTTTTTAAACAATATGTTCAAGACGTGTTTTAAATAATTAACCACTCCAAAAATATGGAAATGGTTTTAAAAGCAATAATTGTATAAACATTGTTATAATAAATTTGACTTGTCGTAACTACTTAACGAATCTTATTTCAATTAACAACATAAATGTGAATATAAATTTTGATTTAAAATTATTGTTCCTATTAATCGTTAGTTTAAACATGTTTTTGACACCTCTATCCAATAAATTTACATTCAACGATGCACGAATCCACGTTTACGTTTATAAATAAAATTACTTCTATTCCAGGGTGCACTCCTGCTAAATTATCGACGATAGTGAATTTGGTGACAGCACATCTGTGAATCAATATAAGGAAGAAGAAAGCATTCAGCAGAATAAACTAAAGAGCTCTGCCTCATTTATGCTTCAAATGCCGTAGGCATTTTTCTTCCACAGTTAAATGTTTTGCAAAATCTACGGGTAAGTATGTGTGTGCTGCATGTTGCCATTATGCAGCCGGCTTAAATTTGGCGCTCACTCACACTCGCCGCACACACACCCCGCGCATACACCGCACAAACGCCCCATCACTGCACTGATCCCAATTCCCAATTACCAGAATACTGAATAGAGACGCGCCCCTATTTGCAGAAAATGATGACATGAGGCTTTCTATTGCCGCATGCGATAAATAGAAAGTTGAGCGCATACCAAAATTTTGCACCAAAATATTATGGTATATGCTGAAGACATTTCTGATTGACACTTTTCCTCATTAAAATGGCTCAAGTTATGGCAGACGGGTCTCAACTCTCAGATTTCTCGAATATAGTTATAACATTGATATAATTGTACTCCTGTGCAGCCTCACACCAAGTGGAACCACCACCCACACATTTGTGCTTCTGTTGCAAAATAAATAAAGGCACAAACTGTTTAGGTGGGTAAGTCTCTACCATACACATGGCGTATTAAAAGATAATGTGTATGAACGAGAATTAGAATTGTGTGTGAGCAGACTATATTGGTGAACACACAACGATGAATACACCGTCATCAACAATAACTAATCCTGGTTTAATAAGTTTCCGTATCAAATATCTGACACAGATTTGTGCAGTATAAACGCGTCATGGGCACAGGCGGGAGGCCATCAGCTTCATTTTGTGATGACACCCATTGTAGAGTGACATCTGTGAAGTTGAAAAGTTGGTGGCACATTGTCTAGAAATGAATTAGTCCATGTAGTTTAGAATGTGGAAGGTGAGATATAACGTACACAATGTCGCAATGTCCGAGCGCATATTACAGCTAAAATGTATTGTAACAAAGACACAGTTACACGGACAAACTGCATACTTCATGGTTTGGAATTTGAATATACGTGGTTACCCTCGATCCCCACACATATATTCATATACACACATCGCATACGTACATGGCACGAATAGTTATTTATGTGGCTTTTTTGTGTTTCTGCAAGCCACTTCCATAAATAAGTCACCACATGCGCCTCATATTGTTTTAAACTCAATAAAGTATCGACCGAATGTATGGCTTTTGTGGTGAAAGTATTTTTGGGGTTTTAGGTTTTGTCGCTTCCAAACCGCTCCCACCCTATTTCCTATCCACTACTCTTCCTTCTCGCCCACTCAAACACACACACACACACACATACCATCCACGCCCGTCCAACCCACATATCCATACGTCGGTGTACTTTTGAACCGAAAACTGTTTTGCATCCACTCACTCGTGTGACAGTTTTCAATTAAATAAACTCTATTTAAATATTTTAATTGTGGTTTATTCCCTTCAGGCCATTCTTTCAGGAAACCATGAAAGGATTTAATTGGAATTGAAAGGAATTTCGTTTTGCACATGGAATGCTTGTTGTAACTTTTGCATTGTCTCTTTCCAGTTTTCACAAACATAGATATAGGCATTGTATCATGTAGATATTGACTTGTTCGATGTACATGTAACTCAAATTATAATTTACATCCCACATATGAGAACATGATTTCCAACACTTAATACAATTCAGTATTTGCTACGAATTGCTGTGGTGAAAGGGTCTACAGGGTGGTTCACCGAAAAGGAGATGAAAATTAAAAAAAATTGAAAGGTAATTAGCGCCAAATCCGTTTGCATATTAAATTGAAAAACGTTTTAAAATATTGAAGCCATTGCCCAAATTCGAATTTCGAATACGAAATTGTAGAATAAATGTCCTAAAAAATATTGGAGAGATAGGATCCCACATCATAGCAAGCAGAGGGAGCCACTTGAACGAAATATTTTTTTTACTTCTAATGTGAGTAGTGTAACTTTTAAAATAAAATAAAATTAATCATAAATTTGTACACAACTTATCACAAACGCTTTTAAATGGACCACCCTGTATAATAACTATTATGTACTTATTTTATAAAAACACGTTTAACGTAAAAACTAAAATTTTGTAAAAGGCAAATTTTATTTAAGTTTTTACGCCACATTTTTTTATGTAAATTTTTTTTGTTATCAATAACACCTTTTTTTTAAGGTAAGTACATTTTTTGTAATTAAGAAAAAATTAACTTAATTTAATATGTTTAATGTAAGCTTCATTACAACATATCATACCCAAAAAAAAATGTGTAGGCGGACGATAAGACTGCTAACCAATCGGAAGAATGCAGCAACGGATGTATTTTTTCAGACTTATTTGGTGCACAAAAATGTTTTTCAAAAATAAGCGATCGAATTATCTCTCCATTGTTTAATTCCATTAGAAAAATTAAATGTTTCCACAATGTTCTGCAATTCCATTACAAACAGTACAATATGTAACATATCAATCTTGCAATCTCTTTGAACCACTCAGCTCATTGCAATTTTACTTTGTGCAGTTTAAAACGTGGCAAAATTAAATGTTTTGTGTTTTGTGAGATTTTGGTATCAAACCTTTGAATTTCTTTTTTAGAACATTAATAAGTAAATTTTCTATTTAATGTAATGCAAGTTAATTTATTTTAACAAATGCATATTTAATTGATTTAATAAATGGGATATATATGGTTTCAGCAGTCGTTCCGTACCGAAAATAAGATTTATCGTATGAATAAAAATTGAATTACATGTAAAGCTTCGACATTCGATTATCACACAGATATTAATTGCTTTGCCAATTACGTAATAGCCTTTCGTGACTTTATCATTTAGCACACTAATAATAGTTAAACACATCTTTGTTAACTAATAACTGAAATTAAAAACAAACATGAACCACAAGCCAAAACATGGCTTTAAATTAGCAAAGTTCTGTCAAACGATTCCATAATGCGAGCATGTTTTTATACAATATTATAAACACATAAAGCGAAATTAAAAATAAAATCACTTAAGATAGGTAGCAAAGAAGGCACGCAGCTTGTTTAGCTAAAAGCATAAAATTATAGTACGAGGAACTTTTCACGAATGTATACTCGTATGTATACTTGGGATCAATTTATATGACTTCATCTCTATAGCTTGCATTTATATTATAAGATGACGGTTCTCGTCTGCATAGGTGCATCTGCTTCTGCTTCGCATTTGGTTGCGTTCAATATGGAAAAAAATATATAAGCCGGATGGTATGTCAGGAACTTAAAGGATCACATAAAAATACATATTAATATTATACCGCATACGTGTGTAAGAATATGAACAACGCGTGGTAAAGAAATTGCAGCTCTGTGTATGCACGAAACTTTCTTTCTGAAAATGTGTGTATAAAGTATAACTTTTATTTTGTGATATTTTATGTGAACGTAGATGGCTTCAGGGTCATCGATGAATGCCAATGTAATGAGAATATTCAATCTTCCATCTTTTCCATATTTTTCCTGGATGCATAATACATATATTATGTTGGTATGTATGTTTTGCAGGCACTCACTTTAAAAATGATATGTGAAAAGTTTGCCAGCACTTTTCGTCTGCTCAAGTTTTTATTTCATCCCCAATTTTTTTATTTGGTTCCTAACCATTTGCCAGGTAATTGAAGATTCTCAGCAATAAATAAGGAAGAAAGTTTTGTATGATAAATGCTTTTAGGATTGTTTTAAAGTTTAAATTTAAAAATCATTCACTTGAAAAAAATTTCTGGATCCTTTTTATGTAATGATAGATGTTTTAATATAAAGAATTTTAATTATTTTCCCAGGTTAACCAGGTTAAGGACTTAAATAGTTATAAAAAAAGTATTATAAATTAAAATTGATAAATAAAAATAAACATTCTGAATATTTACTCAATTGCCGCGAAACAAATCTCAAACACACGTTTTATTTCCATCCTTGTAAATGAATCAGTCACAACTCACAAAACTTTTAATTTATGTACGACCTGAAGGTCATATATAGACTTTTGTATTCCGATGTTGTTCGGAGAAAAGTTGGTAATGCAGAAACTTGTTTTGACGCCCCCTAAGTCCAAAAAAATGGTCTAGAAAAAATCCTTAGCCATATCTCAGAAACAATTCAACCGATTTTAATGAAATTTTTGTGTGAAATGTTAAAGTAAACAATAAAAAAAAAAAATTTTAACAACGTTTGTTCTTTAAAGCATTCTAAACAAAACTGCATTTATCTTATATACCGCTAGGGATTCTTCTGACAAAAAAGGGGAGAGCCGCCAAAGACGAACCTCACTTTTCCTATCTCAGCAACCCTACACAACATGAAAAAATTCACTCTCCTATTGTTTTACAATTAAAAAAAAAAAATTTCAGAACATTATACGGAAAAGTTGAAAAATTCAAGGTCATTTATTTTTATGTCTCCGAAAAGTTAAATATTTCAGAAAATTTTCTTTTACATTGTAGTCGCTATTTTTAAATAAAAGAGTTTTATAAAAATTTCAATGTGAAATATATCTCGGAAGCCTTAAATAGTTTTGAATTAATTTTTAATTATTGTAGCATTTAATAAGATACGATAATTCGCTGACCCGTTCAAGGTTAAAATTTGAAAATCCACGGTTATATTTCCATAATAAAAATTATTAAAAAGCGATTTGTTCTAGGGTATTATGATACATTATTGCCAACATCAATAAAAACATAAATTTTGGGCCAAAATTCAAGGTCAAAATTTCAAAATTTTAAGGTCAGAAAAACTTTCGGAAATTCTTGTGTTGTATATAAATTTACACCATGCTCTCCCTGCGACGTATTTTATTTTGTATATTATATTTTTATAATGTCTCCACGATGCGGTGCTGCGGAGAAGCTTTCTGGTGTTGTCTTGAAACAATTCAAATTTAAAACTTTTTTCTTTCACTCAGAAAATGTAGACGCGAGACATACCATGCAGAAGATTTGAACACCCCACGCGCCACGATGCATGTACTGCACTATGCCAGTTGTGTGCACATGTGTATGTAGAAGATAATCGCACATCTTTTGACGGTTTGAAAATGTACAACTTGAGGTCGGTAATGTTTGTTTCATGTTGTTTCTGAGATCTTAGGATAATCTTTAAAGGTTGTCTAAAATAATGCGATGGGATGAAGTATTATCTGTGTGAAAGGAAGATGTAATTTAATGCACATTATTCGTTTTATAAATGTAATGGTATTTGCATTATGCGCTTTGGAAGTGTGATCGACGGTAATGCTTTAGTTTAAAAAAAAAAATTCCTTACATTAAAGAACAATTTAGGAATGTTTAATTGGTTGCGTTATTAGAGACGAAAATTGTTTATTTATACTATAATTTGTGTAATTTTGTAAATAACAACTTTCGTGATTCTATCCTAAAATTCAATGAAGCACCATCAAAGTGATGGACTTTGCAAAATGTTGATGTGTCGTAAATATAAGTAATGGACTGCAACGTTAACTGTACCCGCCACCCCCATGTCTCACAAACTATTTGTAAAACACATCGCCCAAACTCACACGGTAACAATGTATGAGTGTATATATATATAAGCACAATTAAAGCACCCAATTGCGCACATGAACGCGTTCAGCCTTAGAGGCATGGTGTCTAAAAAATCATAAATTTTAGTCAACTTTCAGTTTTCACCCTTTGTCCATACCGTTCCTATATAATGTGTACGAATATGTGAAGTCGGAAGTAAAAACAAGAAAATTTATCACTGGGAACGGATGCATGTACTTGTTAAATTTCACACATCGCTGTACGATATTCTCTTTTGCATTGTCGCTTCATGTATCACTCGAATACAGAGTCTACAATTTTGTACAATATAATAAAGTTGATGAAAATATCTTTGCTCCAGATGTACCAGTTGTACATTCCCCCCCAGATTCTCTCTCTCTTATATAACTCAATGTATGTAGATGCCAGGAAATAGCTACACAAGTAGCAAACCCCTTCCAAAAATTGTGTGAATGGTGGCAATGAATAAACACATTTCAAATTGGACGTGAAAACTGTACTTACTTACATGCAGGGTGAAAACAAAAATTGATAAAGAAATTCTAAACGCGCAAAAGATTGCAACTTAATTTCGTATAACAGTTTCGATCCTTATACCCAAAATGTATGTGAAGTCCTTTAGGAAATGGACCCTTAATAAACGAAACAAGTCCATTGTTAAACTTCCGTCCATATTGCTTGTTCTTTTCTTTTCCAACATTTTTTTGACAGAAAACAATCAGAAAAGTATTAGAATACGGCATGTGGATTGAAAAGAAAATGGCAAATCTATAAAGCATTTTCAATCTCCTCGGAAGGTCCGATTTATAGCCAATGCCTAGGCCATATGTTACACTTGTCTGATAGCCAATATTCGCAGGGATATGTTTTAGGACTCACACACTCGCATACACACACCATACTCAACTTCAATTTCGTTGTTCACATGCATGGAATACACCGAACCAACGAAGCACCCAAAAATTCATTCAAATTGTGTAAACGGCATAAATAGCTTTAAAATGTTAGAAAGAGGAAGGGACAAATGTGGTAAAAGGAGATGCACACATATAGGCAATGTGTTCCTCTGTATAATACACAAACATTTTGTGAGAAACTTTCAAGTGCGGCCGAACAAAAGAGGAACAGAGTGCGGTGTTGGCAAAAATGGTATTTTGCAAATAAATAAAATTGACTTTATTTAGATGTTTATTTTATTTGTTTCATGTTTTTGTATCATTCCCTGTGCATAGCCTGTAGATCTCAGCTCCATCAGGCTGCACACACACATACCATCCCTCCCCGGGGCGGAAAACTTTATGTCCAAAAATTGTTCATTCATCTTTATTTTAATTCCGGCTCTCGTAAAATGTTTTGTCGCAATAAATAACGACTATTGGTCAAATCTTATGGTTGGCCTTTTTCGTCCTTTTTAAACATAATATACTTTTTGTGTCCTGCCAAACTACATTACCCGCATCCAAACATGTATACGGTGTATATTTTTAAAGTTTATCCTGATTGAAGTGGCAACCCTGTTTCAGTGTGGTAGGTTTGTTCTTGCACATCCAGTGCGGTGCTTTCTTCCGCATTCCACAACGTCTCCATAATATTCTCATATTATATATAGTCACTCTTCAACATAAAGCATATTTGAAAAAGTTTGTGATTGTGATTTGCTCGTTGCCCGTTTTCTCTTTTTGCGCCAATGTTCAATTTTCAGAGTTTTCTTTTGTGACTTATAGATTTTAAGATGATTTTCGATAGGTTATTTTTGGGAACAGTGACTTTTAAAGAATGAATAGAATCTTTGTGCAAGTTTTTTTTGCACCCAATATTGATGTAGGTATGTAGTACCACTATACCCACTGTCTGGGTGTATGTAAACGAAGATTGGATGGAATATAAGCTTTTGAAATGAATGAATATTTGGATTGGGGTGGATTGAGGGTATCAGCTTTGAGAAGACGTAGACTGTAGAGCTTTCGGAGTATTTTCTACAATAATGTATTTATTTTGGCGCATTCGGTTTTTGCACTTTTTGTCGCTTTACACAAAGTAAGATAGTGAGTGTGCCAATATTTAGGTTGTAAGTTTAACAAGTAAGTATTTATAGTGCAATTTTCAATTGCAGTTTATGCTGTTCTAACTGAGATGGAAAAGGTTTTAATGAAACTGCAGTGGTTGTATTTAAGTTCGACTTGAATACTCCATAGTTTTGTTTTAAATATTGATTCATTAATATTTAATTAAATTTCAGTGCAAAGATTAATTATAGAAAAAAAAACGTTTATTAGGTTTTTGCGGATCTCGAAAACTGCTTGTCTAATCATTTAAATTGAACGTAATTTAAATTAAATAATTGTAAACCAACAAATAATTAAAATAGAAATATTAAGATAAAACACTTTTCTACACTTTTCAAAGTCATATTACTTTTAATTCAAGGTCAAAAAAGAATTTTTTCCCAGAATAACGTTCCAATTAAACAAAAAAAAATCCAAATTTACTTTTGTTTTTGTCTTTGTTCTGTCCCCAACTTGACTTAACCTCGATTACAAACTATTTGGTCGCTTTTAAAAGCGATACACATCTGCTGATTACATCGCTACCCTTCTAATTATGTACAATTCACACACATTCTTCCTGCCTACCCACAATTAGAGAAGCTGACTATCCAAAATGTCACCGCGACATACACTATATTGCATTGAATCTCTCTCTGTCATTGACATTTCCACCTATTGTCAGTGATTTGATTTTCTGTGTAACATTTTTGTTCAATTTCCGAAAATTTCGTCCGTTTTATTGTGTTGACTGACGATGCGGGAAGGCGTTCTATGCCAAAAGGGATGAATATTCTCTCTCTGTGAATATATCGACGCGACGGTTTTGCGTATACTTTTTACCTTTATACATTTACTTTACCGTACGTGCAGCGGAAATATGACATAATGGAAATGGGGTTGAATAATATTGCTGGGTGCAGATACTAAGGGGCATTCGATCTCGCTGCGTGTGCTTCCCGGGGTGGCGACGACTATACGTTGCATTATATTCAGTAGGATACAATCCACAGATATTATCAGAGAAGAGCGCATTCAAGGAGTTGGGTGGGTGGGTGGGTGGTGTGTGTGTGGAACATTTGTGTGCAATTGAAATGACATGATCATTGAATATTATACATAATATGCAGAAGGGGAGATGGAGGTGTTATTATGTGAAAAATGGGCATGGGGGATGAATAATGAAACCTGTTTGACAATGACGCGGTGCTATGATTATTTGACATTGATTTTACGTGATATGTGTACCTACATGCGTTCAAATAAATACACAAAATGTGTATGTGGGCGAGGGATTACAACGTTTTGTCACTAATATATGAAAATTGTTTGACAATCAATAAGTGAAGGGATGTTTATTGACGTTTCGTCAGCATTTTTTTTCTTTAAGTTTTTGTTTTGCTTCTTTGATTGTCATTTGTATTTTGTATTACGTAACTAAGACGAGGATGTAAGATTTATCAACTGCAGGAACACTCCATGTATACGGTTATTTATTTGAATAGAGTTGTTCCGAAAATATTAAGAGCAAACATTTGTAATTGCGACATGGTCTTATAGAAGTATTTCCGAATAGGGGTCATTTTAATTGAGTTGAGATGTTTGTATTATTTTAGCAAAATAAGGACACAAACTGCAATATTTAAACAGGGTCGTTTTAAAAATAATATCTGCGTACAAAGAGCCATGGAAAATTGTATAAGAAAGTAAAATGTTTCAATTGAAGAAGAGACATGACAGAAAGAACCTGTACTGACTGCCATTTCAATATGTTGTCGAAGAATTATTGGCAGGTTTAAGATTGTCATCATATTTGACATAAAGCCGATTACTTCTTATATATCAATATGTAGGATATGAATGTATGTGTGCAAACGAATAAAAAGGGAATGGAATTGCCTCTTCCTTATGATGCGTTATCCTTTTCTTTGATTTGATTGAATTCAATTGGGAGGAAAAAATGAACAAAGCAAACATTTGGAATAAAATGCTGAGAGGAAGGCAATGAAGGGTGTACGATTGGTGTATGGGAAAGACACACGACATAAAATGAGTGAAACTTAAACATATACTTGACAAAAAAGTATAAGGATTTCCTAAAGGATTTCCAATAAAATAAATTCGTTCCTTCATATGATTTATGAATATAATGGTTTAGGGGTGAAAATTTTCAACATTTTTTTTCTCAGCAAAATTACAAGTCATTACCGTTGGTTCTCTTTTTGTCGATTTTTCAATTCTCGACCCAAACAATTTGGAGCACAATCACTGCACTTAATTATATTTATTTTCGCAACGTTGGTGTCTTTCAATTTCTGCTCACTCAGCAATATGTTAAGGCCTAAATTTAAGAAATACTTTAAAACTTAAGGCAGCTGCAATAAAAATTAGAACATCAGCATTATTTTAATTGCAATTCTTAAACGTGTTTGTCAATAATCCGTAAAAAAAAATTAAAATTAAAATTTATTTATCTGCAAAATAATTACGCAACAAAATTCATCTAAATCCATGTTTTGGTTATCGCCTTCAAACAAAACTGTTTTGCGGAAAATGATGTTAAACAGCTTTACTCCATCGTTTTATTACGTTTCTTTAAATAACAGTTCATTTATTCAAATGAAATATCCGACCATGACAAGCTAATGCAATTCCGCCCATTTCAAAGCATCTCAAAACATCCTGTTTAGTGCAATCAGTTAGGGTAATCTTCAACCCACTCAACTTTATTCAACGACGGCGGCATTCCCCGCGCAATATGCATACAGAGAAACCGAAACATTCCTCTGTAGCTGCTCTGTAGTCTCTTTACCCACCGATTCAGTTTGTTTTACCGTGGAGTATTTTCGCGGCTCTGTTTCAAGCTTTTACAACTTTTTATTCTTCAACCCCATCCCTTACAAAGTACATAGTATGAAACTTTAGTTATATGCACAAGAAATAAATACAATTCTACGATTTTTTCTCATGTAGTTACCTAAACTTTAAAATGTATATGTCTTTAGGTAAGTATGATTGTGTTGGCTCTGTTTTATTTATGGGTGTGTGCGTGTGTATATTTAAAATTAATACATTTTTCTTCCCGTTGAAGAAAAGCTCTTTTCGAATTCGGCAAGCAGCTCACACAAAAACTTCAGCATTGTGTGTTTTGCGGCTCACATATAGACACAGTGAGGCTCCGCATATATGCCAGGCTAAATAGAGATTCAGAATTCGCAACAGCTACTGCTAGATGACACAGAAGTCTCCGTATACAGACACTGCACAGTGTAACCACATACGTATAGCACTTATAACTAAACGAAAGCAATGTGAAGGCAAGGAGGCTGACGAGTTTGGTGTGTATTGCGAGGACCGATTTGAAATTCGGGAGCTGTGTGGATGGGACTTGGGAGTGAGAAAAAAGAACGGAGCATGTTGAAATAGTTGAGTGCCGCAAAAGAACGTGTTTAGCATTCACAATAGACGTTTATCCTTCCCGAAAATCCTCAGCTGTGCTTGAGTTTTTTATTTAATAATTTTGGTGCATCACTGCACTTCGACGCCACTTAAATGATTTTTTTTCGATCGAAGAATGTAGACAAGGTTAGTAGATTTGGCTTGCAACCTTATTTTCATACTCATCTTAACGATATTACTAGCAGAGCCTTTGGTACTAGTTTTGTTTATTCCTAAGAGGAAGTGAAATTTAATTGAAATTAAAAACGAAGTTCTAAAAAAAGAGCCTTTATAATAGTTAAAGCATAAACGATTTTTTTATAAAAACATTGATTCACCATTGCATCAAAAGTTTGATAAACCCATTTTAAATTGAGGATTAATAAAAAATTGACAATACCAATTTGACTGTCCAAATATAGGTAAACGAAAACCATTTTAAAATTGATCCCACGTCCAAACTGGCCAAATCTCAATGCCAGTGCATCCATTACAGTTTCGGCATCATTGAAAAATTTGACACAACCCATTATTCCGAGCAATATAATCTTAACTATAGTTGAGTCCCTGTTTTTGTGTTGCTGCACACGCATTTGGCTCATTTTTTGCTTTAAATCAAATAAAAATAAAAACATAAAAAAACAAGCAAAAAGTTAAATGCCAAAAGGGTGAAAGTATGAAGAACCGATTGAAAATACATGAAATAAAACGAAACTCACTGGCCATCGATTGGAAGCACACCACCCGCACCTCCTTCCCCTCATCGCACTCCTCGCATATTACAGATATTGAAGCGATACAGAAAATGGTCCTTAAATGGGGCGATCCCAAAGTGAATGACATTATATTGTGATGCGGCGATTATAGGATTTTGGGGTACACAGACGGAGTATTACAAGCAACGCAATGACACTAAATTTGATTTTTATCAGCGAAATGAGGTAGTACAAATTCCTCCCTTATAATACACAGTTTTGTTTTTAATACAGCTATTTATTGATGCTATGATAGGGTTCTAACACTGGACTGAAAAAAACGTACTATATTAATACTGCTTGCATGAAAAGTATTAAAATTTGGTGAGTGGGCAGAAAAATTAATTTTATGGCGTATTTTCCCCTTTAAAGTCATCTTTAAAATATTTTGCAATAAGGACCTCCATGAAAATAAATAATGTAATTATAGTATTTAGTTTAAAGTTTAGTAAATTCTCAACAATAAAAATTGTAAACTCGAACACACGGATTATATGAACATTTGACTTTGAATAAAGCCTTTCGTCTACTCGCCATCAAAAACCCATTATTGTCGGTCTGGTGCGGCATCCTCAATTATGATTCATTCACCAAACAGTACCTACACAATATGTTTAAATGACTGTGCGTTCCCTTATTATTCAAAAAGGAGCTGCACCTTCAATTTCACTTACGACAAATGGAGAGTTTAAGTTTCCCAAATGTGCAAAACTTCTCATTTTAAGTCATAATTCTGTTGGAAGACAAATTCCTGACAATATGCGCTAGAACAAAAGGCAACTTTTTCCTGAATATTCAGTATAGCCAAAACTCAGCGACATAATATAAGTGTTGAACAATCCACACACAAAGCTCTTAAAATCCACTCGGATGCTTCCCGACTGTGTATGTGCACCTTAGCAGAAGCGAAAAGGGAACAAATTGATGCATATTATACAGTGACATAAATTGCGCTGAAGCCAAATGTCGGGTAAACGAGAAAACTTTTAACGAGCTTGACTCAATTGATTTGGCATTAAATTTATAACACACAAGATGGATGTGCGATATTGATGTGTCTTATGGATGTGGATGCTCATCATATTATCAAACTCTATAATATGTATGTGGAGTTTTTGGCGCTTCCGAAAATGATGAGTTTGTGTCAGAAAACTTTTCAGATTCCCACTCATAAAGACATTGTGCTAAATATAAAAGATTGTACTTCCAGTTATACCAATACAATGTCATAATAGGCGAAATTTCTATTAGCATTAAATCAACTAAATGTTTATCCCGCAGCTGGACACCACAGGGACTCATTTAATGTTGTATTGGTTTCAAAATGCAACAAATAGTTAAAAAAAAATAATCAAAAAAAAAACAAAAGGAGCGATGAAAATATAATAACAACACTGAAGGCAGCACTAAAATAATGAATAAAAAGCCAGAACAAATGATGCAGGAGGAAAATTTACCCAGTTATAGCCTAGGTACCAATTCTGCAGCCCCCAGATCCGTATATATTTTTGTTTAATCTCCGCAATCACCTCCGTCGTTAGCTTTTGTCAATAAAAACAATTTACACAATGGCCCATAGTACAGCTTTGCCAGCCATTACCCTTCGGCCCATAGCATCATGTCACATTCATACCATTTACGAGAGCGCACACACACAAACACACACATACCGAGAAAACAGAGTCATATTCATATACAAACAACTCCCCATTCCTTGAACGACTCATCCCCACCTTTAAGCAAGCTTCCTCAACATATACGGTTCAACTGCACACCCCGAATTTGATTGTGTACACACCAAGAGAGTTGCCGACATAAAAGGGATGAGAACGTGACTAAAGGACCAAACATGTTGTAAGGAATGGAATGGACAGTGTCAATGGGTGCTGCCGCTGCTGCTGCTGATTCTGGTCGCTGCAGGAGGGATGGAAAGAATACACGGGGTATGAGTGCTTGATTGTGGAAACTGGCGGAAAATTTTTATATATATTTTTTTTCCATCTCCTTCGTATCCATTTTTGTGTCTATATGTACAAACTAACATACCATATCCTATTTTACTCTGTCGTTGTGCCGCACCATAGACATAATCATTAAGCGCACTGGGACGAGAATTTAGTCCTTATTACGAAAAGACATGCCTTCTTCTCGACAGAACAATTGATTTCATTGTGTCTTATCACATTTTGTAAGAATGAAAATAAACGAAGAAGTCCGTTGGCTGGCGATGGTTGAATGTGCTCAAATGCTTGCTATGTATGGATGAAATTTCATGAAAGAATAAAAAAAATGTGAACACGAAGCAACACGGCGGAAAACCTGTGCAATTGAGAGGACGCCTGCGAGGAGTTGTTTGGCCGCACATCCCGGAGCCAGCTATATATAAAGCTGTAAGCGGGGACGAAAACGACACGGCCAAATGTCTAAATAAAAGCAATGAAATTACGGATACTGACTGTATGTGTGGCAGTAGACAATTGAAGCGGAACAAATAGAGACGGGGTCGTTGGCTATGATTGTTGCATGTAATTGTAATGAAATTTGTTTCGCCATTATGGGAATTATTTTTTTTTGGCCACATTTTCAGAGGTGACGGTAATGCAAAGATTATGGAACATCATCGGCAGGTCAAGATGATCATGTGAAATAAGGAAAAATTGAAATTCTTAATTATTAGTTAACTATACGAAACTGCAAAGAATTCTAAACTAAATTGGATTGAACTTACTGAAAAATTCACAATAACGTTTTATTGGTCTGTCATGCAAGCACTGTTTTAATGATTTATTGCATTGGTTAAGCAAAATGTTAACGTTCAAACGTCGCTATTTGAACTTCGTCTTAATTTCGTTCAATGCTGCACAAAATTGTTTTATAGTGTTGCATTTCTTCCAACAATTTTCTGCAGTGGAATATAAAGAGAACAGTGTAGAAACTACAGACTCAAGAACAATGTGTTTTATAGAACGATGATTATATGGCGATAGCACGAATATAAAGGACTAGAGAATTGTATATAGAAATCACGATTGCAACTTGTTGCTTTTGTACGCTTATTTTGAAAAATACAGAACGATATTTATAATATTTTAGACGATTTATAAATTTAAAAAACTGATGATTTTTATGGTAAAACAATAAATTTGATTTAATTTTAATTGTGCTATTTTATAACTGACCTTTTTTTTAAAGTCTATAGTAAGATAAACCAAGTAAATTGTTAATTGAAAAATATTTTATTTTAATGGTCATAATTTAAAAAATGTTCTTTGACACAGAAAATTATAATTCGGAACAGTTGATTGGGTGGATCTTTAATGCATAATAAAAATATGCGAAGAATTTAAAATGATGACTTTAAGTTAAAAACACTTATTAAACCGACAAGGACAATATAATTGAATAACGGTTCTTAAAAAATTAAACATAAATAAGTCATGACTATAATTATTTAAAAAACAGCTATTCAAATTTACAATAACTTATAAAAGTAACGCCAAACTGTTTAAATTTAAACTTTAATAACGGTAAAAATAAACCGCTCATAATTGAAAGAAAGCATTAGCTTTAATTAGGTCCCGAAAAAAGGACATTAACCGTATAATGAAGAGTGACACTTTAAACTTAAAGATAACAAAATGAAACGCAAAATCGGAAATGAGCCATTAACAAATAAAGAATTCGGCATGAAGGATGGACATAATTAAATGGCAGTTCCACTCTGCGAGTATTTATAACAAATGCCACTCTTGCACAATCTTAATGTGTTTCGGTAATAATTTAAAGACTAATCTGAAGCCTATTCTCGTATACGTATACCATAATCTTTAAGTGTAAGGTAATAAACCAAACTTTCTCGCAGCAAATGTAATTATATAAATAACGGCCGAAAACAAAACAGGCAGAGAGAAGAGAGCAGTCCATTAAATCCATGGTCATTAAAGCAAATCTACCCTTAAGAAGAACTAATCAAAAGTATGCGCCTCCTAAATCATTGCCAACACAGTGAGTGTGTGTGTGTTTGCTTTGATTATTGGCGGGAATCAATAAACAGCATTGCGCTTATAAAGGTTGTCCGTTTGAATCCGTGTATACAGCGGGCAGGGCAATAAATCGCCGCCATTAAAACTATTTGCCGTATTTATATTTTACGTGCATGTGACTGGTGGCTGGCTGAAGAAGTGGTGTACGCAATTTTATGAAGGGGAGCCTATTTGGAGCAAATGCGCCTCTTTCAAGAAATGAAAAGCGAAAGCGGCGAATAAAAAGGGAATTGCTTTGTGGTGGGTGAGTTGTCTTTTGTTGCGCTTTCATCTAAATATGTGGACCGACAATTTTCCTTTCAGTCTGTATTAATGTGGCCGTTTGTCAATATAACTGGCTATTTTCCAAAGTAAGGGAATCAAAATTGTATGTCGTACAATCCACAATCAACTAAGAAGAAGTTGAGGAAACATCGCATATTCAGTCATATAAGTAAGAGTATATTATACATGACGTGTACTCCGGTAAATAAAGTCCCTATTGCGCCCATCAAGTCCTCTGCCAATTGCTTGCAGATTTAGATAAAGTCTACTTTTATTCTCTCCTCCTGGCTTTATTTCTATATTCATTCTTCTTTACTTTTTTGTTGTTGCTTGACTTTTGCCAATTTTCTTCAATTTCATTCCATATATGAGAGGACGACATAATGTAGTGGACGGAGACCAAAAAAAAAACGTAAGAACTCAAAAGGGATACTTATAGGAGGGAAAAACTATACAGAAATAAGAAACACTAACAAACCCATATATTCTATACAAGGTTCGAGTGGCTTTTTAGGTCGAACAATTCTTATCACTGTTTAGCATCCGCACGCATCCATTCGATTTTATTTATTTTTGTTACATGCCTTTTTTCATCGTTTTCTTCTCTCCATTTCATTTTTCTCCATTTCCTGATTTGCCATCTCTCCCGCCCAGCCCACTTGCAAGAGCAATGTCTGTAAATATATATTGTATGAAGCTGTTGTGTGAGTAGGTACTGTGTGTTTCGCCACCATCCGCCCACCGTCTGATGCGACTTTTTTTCTTCTATACATTATCTCTTATAAGTTGTGTTTGTTTGCACCCTGGCCATCGCTTATGCCTTAAACGATATTTCATTCATACATACACAATACACGTACATATTACAGCTGCATCTATAGTTACAGCATTTATATTCTTTAGATACTCACCCAGACGTTGACTGCTTCAGGCTGAAATAAAAAGAAGTACCAATTGAGAGGGTAGGAAGTATTTATTAAGAAAGGATAATTGTTGGATGCGAAAGATACAGGAAGTACGTTCGTTTCGTTTCACGAAAGGCTTCAGAAAAGTTTTATGGTGCGAGCGCCTTCAAGTGATTCGTATTTAAGAGATGTTGATGAGATAAAGACGTTCACCAATTACAAGAGTTTAAGAATGATTTTTTCCTTTCTCGTTTAAACATCTTTTTTGGCATCGTTTTGATACATGTATTTTATATTTCAAATGTGAAAATTCGGGAATCTCTTTAAATACTTTTTTTTTTACACCCATCGTTATAAAGACGCTATGGGAGTGGATCAGTGTTTTTATTTGAATTTTTTACGATTCATGGAATTCAAGATTTAAAGAATTTATTGACTCAAGTCTGCCTTTTCATTATTTTTTTAATATTTTACGTTTCGTTAAAATGTTATTCCTGCTGAAAATAAGAAAAGAGTTGGAATTATGCAAAGACTTAAAACGGAATTAGTTTGTTTTTAAGAAAATCATATATCCTGGCAGATTTCATCAATAGCAATCAGAGTAAACCGTCCCTATTAATAAAACAAATTTGCAAAGTGTGTCCTTTAAGTATTTTTCCCAACTTATAAAAAAACAGCTTTAAAAAAAAACAATTCAATGTCAATTCATTTGCAAAGCTCCTGCATTTCACTTCAAATATCACCCCCAATATGCTTTAGACAATATCCTTGAAGAAATTGTAACTGAAATTACTTCATTTCATAACACCATAACCTCCAGAAGCATAAAGTAGAAAGTGCTAACATTTGAAGCAATAAAAAAGAATTGTCTCAATTCAAAGGAAGATGTTTTCTAACACATTTTTATGATTTCTCTAACTTATACAATATAATCTTGTTTTTATTTCTTCCTCTAACTTTTTGGATACAATCTTCAAGTCTGTCGATCTTACCAAATTGACTAAAGTTGGTGAAGAAAGAATTCAAGGAATTTTACCCTCCACAGCTCTTTACCTCCACAGGTTTTCAGGATGGATTATGTGTTGTCACTTAATTTCGACATTTGTAAAAACAAAAAAGTTAATCATTGCAGCCTTTAGAATATGCAGTTTAATTTAAGGAGAAATATTTTGCAGTGGATAAATTAATTATGAATCAACCAATAAAATGTGTAGTTAGTATTGTCAACATGATCAAATTACACATTTATTAATTTGAGTAGTTATTTGCAAAATGCTTGCCTGTAAACTATTTTAGCGTGTTTCCTGAATTTCAAATAGAAAACTTGTCAATCAAATATAAATGAAAATTATTAATTAAATGAAATTGTGTAAATTTGATCTGAAAAAAATATTGCAACTCAATTTCGTGCGACACCTGTTCGTACATTTTTGCAAATAATATTGGGATCAATGAAATTAGGACGAAATGAATGAAATAAATATACTAACATGCAATATTTTGGTTGATATGAGCGGAATGATTTTTTTTTGGGGTAATTGGATTTGGGGAAGTGGCATACACGTTATTTGTTAGTATTTTTATTTCGTTTTAACTACTAAAAATTATGATATTAATAAATATTTTGTTAACATATTTATTTTATTTAATAACCATTTTTAATGCAGACCAGTGTGCAGAAGTTTTCAAATTAATTTGATATTTTATGTGATTTGTCATATTCTTATGAACATTAATTTTTTTATTCGTCGGGACAAATATGGAAATGAATTCCTTTCTAGATCTTCCAATTGGAACAATCTTTTCTTGATTAACATTGCAGCGACATTAATAAAATACCCATTATTTAGCCCTTGACATTAAATGCAATCGATTAAAGAGTGGAAACAATAATTTACCGATTACAAAACACTGTTCGAAATTCCCTAGAGCCTAACAAAACCAAAATAATTGCAATATCTGTGTATAAAAATTAATGGATTCGATTCAGATATAAGAGTTAGCGAACTACACAAAAAATAAAGCGCATTGTTAATGAAAAGTGAAACACAACTCAAGTATGGCTATTTTTTTCCACATCCGCACATACAAAAAGAATCTCGAGAGATTAATTTCATTTATTTTTGCGTAACCACACTTATAGTTACAGCAAAAATTGCACATAACATGATGCAGAAAAATAAAAGAGTTCTGCACAAAGTGAGGGCGGGTGATGCTGGGGGGTCGGCTGGATTGTAACATCAGAAAGTCCGAGGGCAATTTAATATTTGCCACGAAAGCTCTTTATTGGAGAATGTAATTATTACGCTGTGAGATGATGATGATGATGATGATGATGATGATGTCGGTGGAGATGGAGTGGTTGTATATATATTGTATAAAATGTAACCTTTGTATGAGTTGTAAATTTTGTGGAAATCCTATTATGAAACTGTAATTAATTTTACACACTCACTTTGCTTAAAATGAAATACGTTTACGGATGGGGGTTGGCTTATGCGATGGCAAAACATGTGGGATGTTTTGATATACTTCTCCTTTTGAGTCATTCATGTTACTTGGGTGGATGCACGTTATTAATAGATGTTCACTTGTAAGTTATTAGTTAAATCTATCAACAACTTCGTAGTCAGAATTTTTGAATTAAGAACTTATTATATTCTTGCAATTATATTTCATACGATTTTGAAGTACTTCACAGAGTCTTTATTTAGATTGCGGAATAGTAACTGTGAATGGTTTCTTCAACAATAATTGGCTTCGTTGGTTGGTCTTACAAGAATATTTTGATTTGCTACTAGATACACATTTTTATATAAAACGTCAATCTGCTTGCAACTCAATGTATGAGTACCTACATCATTCAAAAATGTTAACTGTATATGGTATCTAAATTCTAAGGATTCTCCTTACTTTCAAAGAATTTTTAAATTTAATGAGCTTTCATGCATTTGACTTATTCAATTTACATAAGTTATTTGTACGGAATAATAAAAACATCTTTATATATTTTAGTAGTAAAAAACGCATGACTATTTGTTTTGTGGAATAGGAAAGCTACATTATTAAAATTAGTTGAAAACATTGGACAGGTAGGTTAAATTCTAGAAAGTATTTAATTTGAAAAAACACTTTTGAAAAATCTCTTTTTTTTTCGGCTGGTCTGTAATTTTGGGTTGTTCTCTAATGTTTCTAGTTTTTCCATAATTCACATAATTTAAAAATATGGAGACCTTGATTTTTTAGGTCACAAAAACTTCAATCTTATCGTCCTTCTATTATAAGTCTGAGTCGTAAAGAGTTAGTTGTTTCTGTGTTATGAGCAAAGCACAGATCGGAATTAACTTATTTTTGAAAATTAGATTATTTAGGAAGTTAACGTAAAACAAAAAGAGTGAATACTATTTATTTTTGCAACCTATATAATCTCCTTTCTGATCCGTTTTATTGAAATCACTCGTACGCTTCTAGAAATATCAATTTACATAATTATGTTCGTCACCACAACAAATAATATATAAAGAGACACGAACACATAACATACACGTTTCAAAGTTAAGAACCATTTCCTATTTCACAGCCGGATCCTTAATGAGAACGTCACAAAGGATCCAAAATAAAAACAGACGATAAGAAAAGCTGCGTGCAGTGTATAATAAAGTGGTCAATATAGGTTGAGTGTAAGTAATATTAGGCGACAGCTTCACGGTCAAGTTCATTTTGTTATTCACCATTATTATACGGCATTCTTACATAAATATTCCCAAACATTGTACAAAATATTCGAAACATCCTTTTTTCAGTACTCAGTACTTCCTCACTCATGTTCAAATGATAATGCTCAATTTATAGTAATTTTCTATATTGAATCAACATTCAAGAGCATTCCAAGTCACAGAAAATGTACGTGTATAAGTCTGTCACATCCTTCTTTGCTTGACAAAAGTATTTCAATATGCGCATCCATTCGAAAGGAGTCAAAATGCTCTCACAGAATACGAATACATGCGGTTCATATGGTTTTAACAATTCAGTACGTATACATCAATGATAGAAATCCGGTAAGGCTTCTTCAATTTACTACTTCCTTCATAGTTAAGCCTCGTGCTATAGAAATAGGAAACGGTCAATCAGATTATATCTGTAAGATATGTTATTTTGGAGGGGTAACAGCATGACTGAATGTAACATATACAGCCTTCGGATCAATGCATATCGAATAAGGAAGCGCGTAGAATTACAAAACGAGACAATTTGAGACAATTTTCCTGAATTTTCGTATCATTGAATGTCGTTTATTATTACTGCTTATGTTGGCATAATAATAATATATTGTCGGAGCACTCATAGTTCAATTTCATTGCAACGCACAGAATCTGATTTAGAAGTCCGAACACATTCGGTAATCCTATATCTTTGGTTACACAATATAAGCACTCATTATTTATTTATGCTTTTAGCATCACAGAGGTAGTCCTTCTTTGAAAGGCCTCATTTAAAGATTTATGTGACATTTCAGATGAGATCACCAAGTTTTACGCACGAGTGATCTGATTTTTTTTTGTTAAAAATACATTTGAATTAAGTAATTATTAAAAAAATAACTACATCGCAGGTAGAGCAGGGTGTGGATTTATATACGACTGTTCTTAATTACATTTTAATAAAAATTTTCGGAGATGTGAAAAATGCGACCTTGAAACTTCTGAGTTTTATACTTGATTTTAGTCCAAAATTGGTACTTTTATTGAAATTAGCAATAATGTAGAACATCATAGTACCCCAAAACACACAGTTTTTAATTACATATTTTCATTACAAAAATATGGCCTTCAGTTTTAAAATTTTGACCTTGAAATGCTCAACAAGTTTTTTTATCTTATTTAATCCTACAATAATCTGAAAGAATTTTTTTGATATCGTGTAAGTTGTCTGAGATAGAAAAGTGGGGGTGGCCTTTGTCCACCTCCGTTATTGCCAGAAGGATCAACTAGCGGGATATAAAATTAATGCACTTTTGTTAAGAATACCTTGAAGAACTATTGTTGTGGAAATGAATAAAATCGTAGTTCCAATTTTGTTCTCCCCATACAAGAAAAACTGATTTTGTCAACCTTGAAGCATCTGAATTTGAAAACACAAAAATTTCATTCTAAGTTTCTTCCATCATATTTTACAAACAAAATTTCACACAATAGTTTCGGAGTTTTTTTTCCCCACCCATAGTACACCATTTTTATATAATAAATACATTTTCATTACAAAACTTCACACGGCCATATTTCTACAAAATCCTCCCTATGTATTTAATTGAATATAAAATAAACCCTAAATAGTGTGCGTGAAGCCTTTTTAACATTTGGGCAACGATTTCCAAGGCTAAGTATTGGTGTGGTCCACAAAACACAATCCACACTCAAACACACGCAACGGGAAAGAGAGAATACTGTTTTACGATGATTTGATGGTGTATTGTACCAGGTGGTTTTATTTTTGACTTTTTAACAGCAATTTTTAATAAAAATTCCTAAAAAAATGTAATCACCGAAATTCTGAAAATAGTTGTAGTTTAATCAGTAAAACACTTTGTATGTGTTTCTGAAAAAATGTTTTTTTTTTTGCCACGAAAAAGTCAAAATTCTAAGCAAAAGTTACTAGTGATATTTCCTCATATTTTGGCCATTTTCAGACCAAAAATTTTAATTTCACAAAATAATAAAATTTCGAATATTTCCTAAACGGCTAAACCAAATTGCACCAAATTCTAATATAATATTACTATCTACCACGCAAAGGGTTACATTAAGTTTCACAGTCAAGATCAGAATCAAGGTCAAGTTATTGCCAAAAAACGACGGTTTTTCAAAATTTCCCATTAAGACGATATTGAAATTTGCCAATTTTTTAATATGTGATCCGCAGTTCTGTTCTACATATAATTGCTGTACATCGCCATAAAAAATTCAATCACGTTTTTGATTTATAACCTAAAAACTAAAAAGGATGAAACGGGAAATATCCAATATCTCCGTTGTATGACATTTTATCAACAAAAAAGGTACTACGAGTTTGTAGATTTTTAAAAAATTTATATTTTTGCAAAATATTTCAAGGTCATAAATAAAGTTTCAGAGGTCAAAACGGTATTTGCTAATTATTCAGTGTCATTTGTTATTTGCCTGTATTGTTATTTATTAGGAACAAGTAAGCAGAACTTTCCAAGGTCAAAATAAAACATTTCTATCAGCATTTGTAGATTTAATTGATTTAAAATTGAATTTGTACTTAAATTCCATATGGGATTGGTTAATATGTGTAATCGCACATCAGGAAATTAAATTGTATTGAAATTGTTAGTCATTTAACTCCCACCAAACTTAGTACATTTAGGTTAAAACAAAACAGCAAAAATTTTCCTTATTGATGACCAAAAATATTATTAAAAGACAATAAGATGTGGATTTTAACGATAAATTGTCTTCAAATTTTCATTATTTTTCTTATTTCCAATAAACAGTTTCTAATGCTAATTATTTCATGTGCAAAAATCCATCATGTTCAAACGCGGTGTTACACAATTAACCGTACTTTTTATTCCACTACGTCATTTCATTTCTCTTTTGTTTTATTCAACATCACATGCAATTAAATCGTGCTGGATGAGAAAGTGAAAGCAGAAAAATGAGATGAGGATATGTGTGCTGTCGCCTGCCACAGCATGTTTTAATTTCGGGGCTAACTTTTACCAACACTTTTAACAAATACAATATACATATTATATGCAACTATATTAGAACATAGAGTAACCATTCATCTATTAATATAGTGGTGTACATTTTATTGACATTTACCCGCTACTATTACACTCCTGTGTTTTATTTAAATTAAATGTTAGTATAGACATCATAAATCATCACTTCTCTTCCCAGTTCCCAGCCTCAGCAATTGTGTAAAAGCCAGAAAATTTGCAGACTTTTTTATGTGACACGCATGTGTTGGTCGGTCATGAGATTATCGGGTGGCTCGACATTATCAGATACACACTATGATAATTATAGTTACATTGTGAAATCAGAAAATCAAAATTGTTATCACCTTCGCTCCCATATTATTTAATTTTTCTATGTAATTGTGAGCGTTCCAGGCTTTATAATATTTAGTAATTACATTTGAAATTATTTGAAAATACTTTTTAGAAAATGCGGCAGGGAGTGCCCACTGTGCATTTATTTAGTGCGTTTTGAAAGGGGCTGTATGTTCATTTTATAACGCAAAATTACTACTTCCATTATTGATTATATTTAAATAATTTAATTCAAATATAAATGAATATTATTTTAAAACGGCTATTTTTAATTCTTCTTCAACAGTATTTTAATTAAAATATTTTTATCAACCCATTGACAAGATTTTTATAAATACTCCAGAAATTAATTTAAAATATTCAAAAGATTAAAGTGAAATTTTTTTTTTTGATTAATTTTGGGAAGCCTATTAAAATAGAGAATACAAAACTCAATTACTTTTTCGAATCGTTTAACAATTTCATGCAGAATAGCCAGGTAACGCATTTTAAGTCAATGTGTGTATGCGTAATGCGTATTGCGTAATAAGCCCATCGCACAAATCAGAACATTTTATGAGAGGAACGCGCAGCATCGCAAAATTGTCAGAAACCCCTCCTCTCCTCCAACTAGCGTTCATCACTTTTTGGGTCCTAATTGCTGTACTGTAGTCTGTACTATGTAGTATGTACTCTGTAGCCTGTAGGAGCAAAATTTTTATTTTGTGGTAGAATATTTAATCATTGTCAGTCAAACATTCGAATTCAGTGCGCAAGTGGATTTTTATTAAATAAAAAGTAGTACAGTGCAGTGAAAACCAAGAGTTGCGTCGTGAATATAATTCGAAAAAGTGCTTTTTAATTAAAAATGTATTAAATTTTACAAATATTTTAAGATTTTAGAGCACAACTTTGCTCATGAAAGTGACCAAAATACGTGTGCAGTAATTCAATTGAATTTATCTCAGTGTATGCATTTAAAGAGGCAAAAATGTGTTAATTTAAAACTTAAAATTCGAAATCAAATAATAATTGCAATTTTGATCTTAAATTTAAATACCTGAAAAACCTTCAACAAAAAAAAAACTGCTGCTCGACATAAAATTATGTACACAATGAACAATCATTTTTGACACCAATTAATCGAATCGAGCAGGTTAGGTGGCATGAAAAATGGTTATGGGGTGGCATATCAGAGTGGTGGTGGACGAGAAAAATGTTTTATAAAAGCACACACACACACACACACACCATCCCACACATATTATATAAATGGCACGCCAACATGACACCAAAAGTGCAATGTATGTTGGCCGTAGTAAAAGTATTATAATTGAGAATGGCGCGCAGAGGCGGAAAAATCACTAGCCCATGAAATTGGGAAAATTGTCCAATAAAATGTGTTTTCAATTCAACTTACAACGAAGAGGCGAATAAAACAGCACCGAGGAGTTTTTCCAATTTCCATCTTTTGTACTATGTATGTGCACTGTGCAGCTCTCCATGGCAGCTTGACTCGGAAGTATCATAGGTTTTTCTGGATGTATAGGGCTGCACTGTAATGTGTGTGTGTGTGTGCATTCCTTTTTTATAACTACATAAACTGGAACCTTTTTGTTTTTGGGTTTTACAGCTATTTTCCGCTGTTTTTCTTTGGTTTGTGTGCTTTTTTTTGTTTTGCTCAGTACATTTGTTGATGATTGCAATTTTCCGATCCTCGAAATGTTTTCTTTTTTTGTTGTTGTTGTATTTTTGCCATGCTTTTGTTTTGATTGTTGCAACCATTCCAATTTGTGTATGTTGACAAATTAATTTCGTTGTCTTTCAAATTAATTAAACAGTTTGTGGGGCGGGAGCGAAGCAAATTGTGCCATGTCGTACTTGTGATGTGTGCAAATTTGTTTTCTATGAAATTTATTTCATTTCCAGCAAACATTTTAAGCTTGAATTTGTTTCTTGTCGTTATAGTGGTGTTGATTCTAAAAATATAATTGCAATAATTTCCTCCGAAACAGTTTATGATTATATATTTAAATTGTAAACAGTAGACACTTCACTCAATTTACCTAAATAATTAAATAGTCATATATTGAAATTATTTAATCAAAATGAGGTTCCATAATCGAAAATTTGCTCTCTTTTGAATGGCTTTACAAAACATTAATGATGTTAATAAATAAATGCGTGAATTGCTTCTAAATGCCCACATAAAAAGGGGTGGAATTAAATTATTATATAACACTTTAGGGTTGCATTTTGCAAAAATGCAGATTGGCTACACTGGAACGCATCGTTTATCGATTTCAATCATCATTTCAAATGTGAATGAATCTATATATGAGGTGCAGCAGTGCGAGTTACTAAATGATCACATTTCCATATTCATCGTGGCAAATTACCTTCAAAATTGATATGCAAGTTGTTCCTAACCAAAAATGTATATATACAAAACCATGAAGGCTATAATACGTATATGCGTGCGTATTGGTATCCATGCAATGCTGCACCTCGCACATTCATACATTTGCTGCCACCCCCAAATGACCGCGTGCTTTCATACTAAAATCATGGAAATTCTATACCCCACCAGATCCCATCATTGAACAATGAAAATGCACTGCTCACACACACACACACTTCCAAATTTAGTATGCCAGGTGATTACTCACATACAAAGGAGTACCCACACTGCACAAATGCATTGCCTTTTATTTTGTAATAAAATGTGTTAAATGATAATTAATTTTGTTCTATGTAGGCGTTAAATTAAAACACAATTTGCTTGATATTGCGAAAATTAATTGAATTGCCGCTATTTTGGATTTAAATGATAAATTAAGTTGATTTTTTAGATTTAAATGTATGCAGCGAGGAATAAGCACTAACACACATTTTATTTACAGGGGTGGAGTGATCAAAGGGAGTGTGAGTACAATTATACGCGACAAAATAACAATTCAGCTACAGGAAAAACAGCCGAAACGGATTGCCTCCCCCCCCATTTTTGTGTGCCTCCTGCGTTGGACGATACCACACTATAACACATTAAGCACAACTGCATTGAGCAATTTTTATTTTCATTATTATTTTGTGTGGTGTTATTTCAGCCATAACTCAAAAGGGATTTTTCATAATAATGTGCTGCTGCTGGGATATTTGTCGTCGGTGTAACGGTGGCCTGCCTCCTCTTCCTCCCAATGGCATCAGCCCTCCTGCGCTCTGTGGATGAAATGACAGTGACTATGTTGTGTTGCACCCTCGCATCGAATAATTCGCGGGGTATTATAATATTTTCCCATTAGTAATATTTAATTGTGTTGGAAACAGCACTTTTCCGGTTCCGGTGAATTTCCGACGAGCTAGGCGGTTTTTTGCTAGCACTCTTCTGAAGATTTAGAGGTAGGACCATTTTTATTTATTGCTTTGTGGGGTTGGGTCAATGGTTAAACTGCAACAATTGTCTTTTTTTTTTGGTGTGAATTTGTGTTTTGAGAGGTGGGCTGTAATTTCTGGAAGAAGATTAATTGAAAACAGTTAATTTTACGACTGCGCTTATTTAAAATATAAAGTAAAATTAAGTTTTTAAAAATATGCAATGAAAAATGTGCTACATTTTAAGTAAAATGTTGATCCAAATTCACATTCCTTCCTTGAAACATCTTCCAACTGCTTTCATATACTTTCAAGCTATACGTATTTTAATGTATACCGCAACTCCTTCGATGTTCATTTTAACAAATTTATTCAAATTACGCAAGAAGATATACAAAATTCAACTTTTCTTGAGAAACTCTATGACGCAACAAACAAGCTCACATAACTCCTTAGATTTAATTTAATCAGTTTGTCTGGGTGGTGGAAATTGTTCTCCGCAGTTAAGTATCCGCACCGGCGGAAAAGTAACGTTTTAAATTATCATTTTTAAGCATGTTTGAAATGGATTCTGCACAACGAGTATACATATACACAAAACTTAAAGTTATACAGCGGTCGCTGTGGTACATCAGGCATTCAGGCAGCAGAAGGCAAAACGAAAACGGAAGCTGAAAAGCGTAATACGAGCCACACATACAGATTGATGGAGAGCGCGACAAATGAAAATTTTCTGTCCAGATAATTTTCCCAGGGAAACAAATAAAACAGCACGAGGATGGCATTAGCTTTTCTGATTTCCATAAAATTTTGCAGTGAGAAATTACAATAACAAAAAACACACTAAATTTGCAGAAAAATGAGAAAAATTTTGTGGCAGATGGCGGGGAAAGCGGGATAGTACTTTTTATTCATGTTCATTCATTCCTTAAAATATTATTCAATACTATTGTAGAAATATCTTAAAAAAAATTTATTAGTGATATTTTAATTTTAAAACTAGGATTTTATTTTATTCCTTTTGATAATTCAGAGGAATACTTTGAGTAATTTAAGATGGAAACTATTTATAAAGGTTTCTTAAGGTCATCAAAATCATGCGTTCCTTCTCATCCAATAAGATAACTGGACCCAACTTCGTGTACATTCAATAGCTTAAGCAAATAAATCAATGGACGCCACTACAAAATCACCCTGTGTGTGTAAAAAGTTGACTTTACCCACCGTTTGTATTTTACTCATTTCGGTTTTTCGCCCATTTCATTTTCCCCACGTTTATGAAAAGTTTGACAAATTGTTTTCCTGAAATATGACTTAATTTGTGTTAGCCAGTTTTCCATTAACTCTCCACAATTGTTTGTGATGGCGCAGCATATATTCTGTACGTATATGTATATTAATGCATGTATTTATTTGTTTGGTAGCTGTTTTGATGAAACTGGGTCGGTTAGAGCTACTGCCGCTGTTGTCACCGCAGTGGCCACTGCTGCTGCTACGGAAGTTAATATTTTCTCCGTCAATAAGTCCGCAGTTTTCAAACTTCCAAATGTATTATTTTACAATAACATTTCGGCAACTATTCTGCACATGCGGATGACCATCGAAATAGTCAAATATTTATTCATGATAGCGACGAAATAGGACGATTTTTAGAACATTTTGTTGTTACTTAATATAACCGTAATATCGATTCCGTTAGATATTATTTTTGATGTAACAGATTGATTTTCAATCAAAATAAAATATTACTTAACATTTTAAAATAAATTATTTAAAAAAAAACACAGACCCAAAGCTTAATTGCCTAAAGTGTGTTAAGTAACTTTCCATGAAGTGTACCTAATAATTAGTTGAAAAGCTATAAAAAATGTTAAAATAAAATATCGAATGCTTCTAAACTGAACACACTTTACTTATGCATTTATACTTAAGCAGCTGAAGTAAGCAATGAAATTATGCAAAAATTTGCATATCAACTTTTCTGGGAAGTTTTCGCACAACCAAAAGATTCAGAAGCAAAGCGCTTCCTTGCGAAAATTCTTTGGATAAACTTTTGTTGTTACCCCATTTGTTGATCCCACAGTGAAGTGTCTTGAAAAATGTTTCTTTCCATCACCAGTCCCCCCCCCCCCCCCTCCGTTCGGGCATCGTTGCGTCTACACAGTGCTTTATACACAGAGCCGCACCGCTCTTCGTCCTCACAAATTTATACTTGAATGTAAGTGAGCGGCACCACATCAAGTCATCCGTGCTGGGCGGTTGTGTGTGCGTGCTGGGGGATATTCAAGCTCGTATACCGTATAAACATGTATAGTGATAGCGTGCTCTCAAGAAACCATAACTTGTCGAAATAATTTTTGGGGTTACAACTTAAGGCACAGCATGGCCTATGAATATTATTTGAGGGTGGTGCACCACCAGCGAGACAAAATGTAAATTTGAGTTGAAAATGTTTGTGTACCGTCTGTCTGAGTTTGTATTTTTTTAGGAATGCTATACTACTAAGCCATTTATGGTTACAATTTGGTGTGTTAAAAAGCATTTCTTCATTGTTTTGTAAATCAGATTTAGGCCTTTAATAGAATTGAATGTTATCGACAGTTGGGGAAATGTTGTGACTGAGATTTTACCAGTTAGTCTTATAAAAAATCAGAGACTTTATTAAGTACTTTTAATGATGTCAAAGTTTGAATGCAATTTACTTAATATATTTTTATGCATTTATTTGATTAATAATTCTATCTTTCTTAGACACTCTAGTAATTTTAGAGTTATTTTTAAAGCAATCATTTAAAGTATAAAATAAAACAATGATTTGACAAAATTTTTTATCCAAAAAGTTGACTTTAAATTTTAATCTTGGATAATAAGACATAAAAGCTATTTTAAAAATTAAAATATTGTAAAAAAAAAAATTTAAATACTTCCGAGAAAAAATTATTTTAACTTAAATTTGAACAGTAATATTAATTAATTACATTTTTCTCGAATAATAATTTATTAAGGCGATTTACAAACACTTATTTTAAACTATAAATTATAATTCAAGGTGTTCTAATATTTAGTAAAAGTAAAAAAAGGGTTCTAAGTTGTATATTACAAATTATGATGATGGCAGTTGTGCGAACAAAAATATAATTCAGGTAATCAAGAAAGGATCGACGTAACGTTTTTGATATTAATGTCTGATTAGGAATATGTGTCAACTTACGGATCTCATTACTAAATTTACAAAAAATGTGTTGCGTTCATTTTTAATATAAAATTTAAGAATATAATTCGTGAAATGCAAAAACTAAACAGGAATGATCACCAAAATATTTTTATATGTAAAAAACAAATACATTTTTGAGGGTTTTGCAAACTAATGTATAATAATAATACTACAGATAAAGATTTAATAACGTACTTAGGATTACAAATGTTTTTGATAATAGATTTTTAGTGAAATATAATATTTTGAAGGAAAACAGCAGGAACTTAATCTTCCACGCACTCAAAAGGGTCTCAAATAACGATAAGCAATAATATCATAGCAATGTATAAAGTCAAATGGTATTTAGTTGCGCAGGTCTTCATTGTTTACGTTAACCATCTGGGAGCATCTAAAGAATCCACCATTCAGCATCATCACATTGTCATTGATGTCAGAAATGCTATAATTTGCAACAATGTGCGCAGTAAAAAAGCACTCGATATTATGGAAAGCTTTCCCCCCAATTTAAGGGGTTCAAAGCTATTTCGAGTTGGAGAGCAGTACAATATGAAATGAGGGGATATTCGAATTGTAATCACGTAAGAATTTATTTGTTGGAGAAATAAAATGTTCGAAAAAGTTTGCGGTGTAATCAGGAATACGAATTATTATTTAATAAATATTTAATGGAAAACATTTTTGCTTACTCTTTATTTATTTAAACAACATTTAAAATGTATAAATCAATAATATACAATTGTAATTTAAATTTTTTTTTATTATATGTTATTTAGGAATATTAAGGAAGGCTTAAAAACATCCAGCAAATCATTCATAAAATACAGGCCAATCATTATCACACTCTTAATTATTAAGTGATGACGAGAGCTCAAATCCTTCAATCCTCTCAAAATCAAATAACTCTGTTCCTTTCAAAACCAAACAAACATTTAGTATTGGAGGCAAAAAGCCGGTCTCTCAATAAACAAATTGAGCTTTTCTGAAAAAGCTTAAAATAAATTCCCCATCATTCATCAACACAAGTGAGCGTATACTCACAAGCTGGCACGGTGCACCGCATTCGCAAACACAAACACACACATGCATACAAACACCAGTCAATGTGGTTGCTCGAGGGTGCGTTTGTGTTAGTTAACGCAAGCTCTCTTACAATATTTGCAGAGTCAACCGTATGTACGAGAAACAAGCGAACCGCATTAGCCCCAAAAAGCTAAACCATTGAAGGTCTCTCCTCCAATTGACATAATCATTGGAAGGAATGGATCACATGAGGTATTCGTCGCAGCGGAAAACACCTATCAGTGTTCCGCGGCAATTGAACGTGAACGGACGCAAGACTCGAAAAAAGAAGAAGAAGAAAAAGAAGGGCATTAAGGAAGAAAGAATTGAGGCATTTTCCGGCGACATAACAACTTCATAATTACCGCAATATTCTTAAACATATTAATGTTCATTTTAAATTTATTCATAAAAATACGTGCAACTTTAACTGAAAACATTTATCAAAATGATGCTGTTTAATTGGAAAAAATATTAAATTAAATTTAAAATAAATAAGAAATATTTTTGAACAACTGACAAAAAATTTAAACCATTTTTTTAAATGTCATCAGAACATTTTAATAAAACAAATTGTCCGGCATTAAATTAACAAACAATACTGTGAATAAACAATTGTCGTATATAAAATAATTTAAATACATAAAAACCATAAACAATCATATCAAGTATTAATTTGCCGCCGCATATTGTGCAAATTGTTAAATGAGAATTCGCACTTTTGTATATTTAAATGTATAAATACTTGACGCCCGTCGCTGATTCAATGCATAAATAATAATAATCGTAATAAATTATTTTGTTTAATTAAAATATGAATAAAATTGTTTACCCTGTAAAACGTTAAAAGAAGTCAAATTTCCCACATCAACGTTGGGAAATTTTCTACCCGCTCGCTTCATTAAACGGTTGTGAATTATAAATTAGAATGACTTTACCCCCACGTACTTTATTCAATATAAGATATGAAAGTATTTATATGCATAATTGTGTGCGCATTTAAATCCTAAAATTGTATATTTTGGTGATGCTTAAAACTTAATGTAAATATCATTAATTAAATAATCTTTATAAACGGTACTTATATATTATTATCCTTTTATAGTTGAATTATAATTAAAGCAATCACTTTGCCACAGTTTCCCGGTTTGAGCTTTTTAAACAAGTATTTTTAACTAAAATTGCGCGCGCTTTTTTCGAACAGAATTAATAGCGAGCGAAAGCAATCCACACAACTGTGTTGCTCAATGCAGTTTTAAAAATACATCGTTGTGTAGAGCAGTATTTGTAATCAATTAAGTAACTTATTAAAATAAAAATTAACAAATAATAACACTACATAAAATTATAATTATGAACAATGAACGTCGTGTGTGTTGTCCCCAAAATACGACACCTCGTTAACACTGAATAGTTTAGTTTCTAGTTTACTGTAAATGTGTTTTCAAGTGACCTCTTGTGGTTTTAGATGTGTTTGTGATTTACTTATATAGCCTAGAGTATTGTGTCTCTCCGAATTTTGTGCAGTGTTTGTGCGGTTTCATTTGAATGTAGGAGTACACCATGCGACTGTATGTAATACATTTTATATAGAATAAGCGAGCACTTAAAGAACAAGGAAGCCACTGTTTTCGTTGTGCACGTGTTCTGTGGTAAAAGGACGCTTTTTCTTGTGTATTTGTTTTATTAACTGTGTGGTTGCTAAGCTGCGAGCTGGAAAGAACAGTTAATTGAAAAAAGGGGTAAGTTTTGAAAATGTTTGTACAAAATTATGATTTATGACTTATGAGCAAAGCAGTTTTCAATTTAATTACTTGATTAACCATTTTTTGAGGTGTTCTCCTTGATAGCTTAACTACAAAAAAAAAGAGAATTTAAAGAAAATTCGTGACAAAAAATTTTCAATAGTTTGTTTGCGTCATAAAAAAAATAAATTATTAAGCGAAATTTCAAACCATCGAGTTGACACATTTATTATCCTACACAATGCACCCCTATCTCTCAATTCGCAACTATAATCCCCAAAATATAAATTGAAATTGGATTTATTCAAGAGTAAATTATTGATAATAATCAATTGCAAATAACATCAGTTCATGCTAATTGCAAAATTCAACTGTCAACTAACAAAAGGTTATATGGGTTGTAATTTAATTGTCGAATAATTATGTTATTTTTAACCGAAATTTAAATATTATTTATTATTTTAATTAATTGGAACAATATTTTGAATTTTAATTTATAAAAAATAGCACTGATGCAAATTTAAAGTCATTTTTTCTCTTTTTAAAAACTGTCCAATGCGACAGTTTTTGCAATTAGAAATTATCCATATTTTGAAAAATCCTTTGAAAAAGTAGAGGACTACTTAAAACCCTCATAAAATATTATTGAAAAATCATACTCAGTAACTCAATTGAAATAAAATGAATGTTTTAGTAACTCAATTAAAATAAAACGAATGTTTTAGTTAATCAAAATTCGCAATTGATGTCGTTTCTATCATCATGAATCATTTATTCAATTCCAAGAACACTTAAACTGTTTTTAGAGAGCAGAAATTATTTCATCAATTGGGAATTAGCTTCTATTCTGTAGAAATTGACATTTGACAGACATTTGACTGCATTCAGTTGAATGAATTCTTTTTTTTATATTAAATCGAAATTGAAGTGAAAAAACGGTTATACATAGTTGATGTAAAACCACATTTTTTGCACTGTTTTATAATGAATCATTTTTATCCGTCGAAAATATGCAATGATTGAACTTTATGAGGTATTTAAAATTTATACAATTTTTATTATTCAAACAAAGTTGATGTGACCTGGCCGTATGGTCTACTATTTTTAGAATGAATATTTTACTTATTTAGATTTTATGGAAATTCATGCATTTTTTTTTTTTGTATTTTAATTGCGAAAAATACGAAAAGGTGAATATTCAAATTAAAATTATGTTATGCCGACGGAGTTTTGGACCAAAAATGCCTTTTACTTAGAAAAAGTTTAAAAATATTTTATTTTAAGTGAATTTGTAAATGAATATTAAATGTGAAATATGGCAAACTAAAAAAATTATTTGTATTTTAAGATGTAGATTTTTTTTCGTAAATTTAGATCCCGTAATGTTTATTTTTATATGAATAATTAAAAATTAAAAATCTTCTACGAAATGGGAATCTAAAGTATTTATTCAAACAAATAAAAAGATAAGAGAAATAACATTAATAAATAAATAAAGTAAAATTGTTCATTTAAAAACCGAAAAACGGTAAGTGATGTTAATAACTGCAAATTTGTGCCGCCATTTTAAATAATAATTGTGCAGCCAAATAATGAAAACGCACAATTGTTCAGTTTTAACAAGTTTTTTTAAACGAAGACTTAATTTAATCGCGTACACGAATATTTTAAAGCACTTTCAATACTGCACTTAAAATTTTTGCAAAACTCTCAACTATAATAACCTACATAGACACTCGTATTTATCAAAAATTACTAAATTCCATTCACATACCGAGCACACACTTATGCATATTGATTGCATAAAGCTTTCACATTGCACCCTCAATATTCCATTATAGCAATTGAATGCTTATTACATGTTCCAAAAAGGTTATTGAAAAAATAAATCCTGTATTCCATTGAAATGCAAATAGTATGTGTGCACAAATATTATGTGTACATTTATGCTAACAGGGAATAACTATATTATATGGGCAAGTGAACTGGTAAACAAATAGCGGTGACTGAACGCTTCTATAGATACATATACGTGATTACATTAAAATTATTTGTGTCCGCGTTGGTTTATACAACAAAAAAAAGAAAAAGGTTTCAAAATAGGCACGCAGAATATGAAGTGCTCTTGTCGTGTGTACTTTATAATGTAACTGAATAAATAATGTACGCGTTTGAGTAATGAAAATGCGAATGTGCAAAAAAAATGTATAAAAATTGGACTGAAAATGGCACAGAGATAAAACATATTGCGGGTTAAATATTTTGTTACGAGGAAAATGAAGTAATAAGTTAAAAGCCGACCCCTATGTGGTGCTTGATTTTGAATTTGTTTATTCTCATCTTCTGATTCAAATTAAATCATAATGTATAATGTGGTTGTGCATATTCCACGCAAAGCTTTTCGTTTTGTTTACATTTTTATCATGAAATAAATAAAGAATATTTAAATTAGCACTAAAGTAAAATTAGCATTAAACTAAGAGTAAATTTAATTTTTTTTTCGATTATTAAAATTTGATGGTTTAGAGTTAGATATTTTATTTTAAGTAAATTCTATAATTATTTTTGAATTGTATTAATAGAAGCAAAGTATAATTAGGTTTGCCATTATTCAAATTTGAAGCTTAAAATATGCATTTGCAATTAACTTATTTAATTAGTAATCATTTCAACATAATCGGCTCCAACTAGCTACAAAGTTACAATATCCGCAAAATGAAGCTATTAAACCGTTTGCTGTCATCATCAGAACCGACACAATATACTAATTCTTTACGAGGCCATGTCGCTTATTTCCACAATAATCATTTTGCAGTAGTATCACATAATTTCGCCAACCAGCACAAACAACCCCCGCAGCATCACCCCTACATGTAACCATTTATAAACGGTTGGTTACCAACGCGCTGCAACAAATAAACTCACTTTATTATGGCAACTTGTGCGCTGTAAATCAGGTTCATTATCGTCATAAATCAGCTGGTGAAGCGTTGGGAGGGTTGGTAAGGGGGGGGGGGGTAGTAGAGAGAGATCGAGAATGGCCAAATTTAAATAATTACAACTTTCACTTTCCGCATCCACTAAAACAGATCGTCATGTTATCCTTGTAGTGTACTCTCAGTGGTGCGGCACATAAAGCCACTACCCCGGAACAATTTATCGCTCCTACTGTATTATTGTTAATTATATCTCCAATTGCAATGGCCATAAATTCCGTACAATAATAATTTATCTTTAATGGAAATTTACTTTTCAATAATAAATTTACGACAATCACTGAGTGTATATACATTAAATATGTGCACTGGATATTATGGAAGCAATAACATTTAAGCACAATTTGTTGTAACCACTTTTATCCTTTTTTGTCCTGTGCACCCCCGCCGCATGACTGCATATTTTAATTTATGTGTCCGCGTGCGTTTTTGCATTAATATATGTATATTCTGAAAAAAAAAAAAAAATGGAAAAATTAAATGAAAACGCACAAAAAACTTTTGAAAGCGGATTGGATTTAAATAATTTTATTCGTAAAATAAGCCCGAATCATTGGCCGCCATGCCATCCAGCGGAATCCAAAGAATGGAGAAAAACAACATTATATTGCTGTGAGCTTTATAAAGCTTTCGCCGAGTGGAATGAGGGGATAAGGGCGCTCCATAGTTATACGGTATAGTTGTAATCGCTTGAGCAATTAATTCGCATTAATTTAGATTTAACTTGGTAATTTATCCCATTCGAAATTTTATACTTAAATAATATAATCGGATAGTGACTTTTTGACCATTTGCACGATAAAATGTTGATCAATTAATGCAATGCAAATTGCTCATACTCTGTTGGATCAATGGTAACGGTTTTATTTTTATTTTGTACATCTAAAATTTGCATATCGAATTGACAAGTTAATACTATTACTGGCGATGTAAAAATAATTGCAAGGAATGATTTTAAATTGTGCAGTTTTATAACCATTTTTTTCTGTATTGTTTTAATTTTTTTGTGCAATTCGTTACGTGGTAATAAAAGGGCATTGTGTCGAGAATTTTAAAACGAAATTAAAATATTGCGTCACTTTTTGTTGCATTGAATTTGAAGTGGGTTTATGAAAAATGTTTGGCGAGTCAAATTTGAGTGTTAAGACTTTTTAAAATAATACGAAATTCTTGTAAATGAGCCGTCGGGTTATTTTCCTATTCAATACAGCGCAGTGCGGAAAGTATTCTGTATTGCAAAAACATTAATCGATTAACTAAATTGATATAAATATGAAAATAAAACTAAAAACAAAAATTGGTATTAAAATTGAAATTTAATTTCAATCAAATACGATTGCAAAAATTACGCCAAATAAAATTGTGCCTTATGCACAATATTTTAAAAAATAACACAACCAAATCAATATCGAAATTCAACTAAATGATCAATTCCATTCCAATCTTCCATAGCCAATGGCATTAATTGAAAACTGAAAAAAAGGATTTGTTAATGAAATAAACACAATTTGAATTTGCAATTTACAACATCATTCACCATTGAAATTGTGATTATTTTGGACCCAAAAACGATATATGCAAATGTGTCTATCAATAAAACGGTGTCAGTAAAATCTAATGCATCATTGGCAACTGTGCAAACATAAATATCCGTTCACAATGCTGCATTCTCCAATTGTGTTGGCTCTCCTCTACATTCAATCGAACATATTATTGAAATCAACTCATATAATGCACGGGAATTGTGAATGTATTATTATTACATCAATTATGTATTAACATTTCTACCATTATTCGGCAACGGCAATTATTTGTGTTTGCTGAACATTCATCATGACAGTTAAAGGACTGTCCTTGTGAATTTACACTTCTTGACATTTGCGATATTCATAACGTGCGACATTTTAAAAATAAGAAAAGAAAAATCATCCCTCAATTAAGTAATTGACCTAATCTTAAATGCGTGCTTCCTGGCTAAATATTACAAATTAACTGTTAAATTCAACTCCATTAGTTATCGTACATTGTTGGTTATGTTGGCATGTTCCGTCGGAGATGCAAGGTCCGGCAATTATTTCAAATGCTTTACAACCATTTATACAGTATTTTTTCACCTCGCCCTATCCTCAGTTTCTCATCCATTATTGTGTGATCCCTAACGTACTCCCTGCTACAGCGCACGATTTTACAGACTCTCAACTCAGCTTCCGCTGTACACTCACATACAAGTACCCCTCCCCCTCCCCATCCCAATTGAATTGTTACTTGAATGCGTCTGTCTTTTGTTGCTGGCACATGCTGGACTCTATTCACGCCAACACATAATGATCACCATTGCCGCTCAATGTGCCGCAATCACCCGATTCTCTCGTTTACTCATCCTCCATAGTCCGGCCATACGCTTGCAACACTTTCAGCCTCAATCAAATATTCATGAGTATATTCAAAGCTTTGTTGTTAATGCGCTGAACTATTTCAAATTGTCCCACTGTACCCATAGAGATAATTTTGGGTGGTGGCAAGTTGTTACATAGTTAAAATGAAAAACGAGAAATTAAGCGGGATGTGTTTTATATGGTCGTTGCTGGTTGGAAAGGGTGGAAATGTTTCTAAATTATTCCAAAATGTTTAGTCTATGTGGACAAAACTTGAGCAATAATTTTTTTTTGTGTTGGTTAAACGTGTGACACATTTGTATGTTTCCGAGTTTAGTTTAATTTAAATTGCATAGTAATCTAAAACAATTTTTTTAAATGCAAGGTATTTTAATTTTTTTGAATGTTTTTAAATTAAAAGTTGAATAATTTTTAAATATTTTGATATTCTTTCCAAATGTTCGATAATAAATGATTACTTTCTCTCACTTTAAAATATTTCCGTGGAATAGTAATATTAGAATATCAAACAAATTAGATTAATAGATTGTGGCACCATCTACCGAAGCACAATTTACCTATAAAGCTTTATCGCAAAATTGTTTACTTTTATTTTGTTGTAATGGTGTGAATATTAGCTCAATCGGAGCAAATTCTGCTGATTGTATCGCCATCTATTGTGTTCACACATAATTATGTTGTGATTTTGTGACTGAAGGATTTCTCCATTTATAATAAAAACTCAATGGCGTAAAGTGTATTACAATCATTATTCCAGGAAAAGTATAACGTGAAAATTTGAGAAATTAATCAAATTATTCACTCGAATTCGTATCATATTCGTGTTTTACTTTCAATGAAAATTACCTAACTACATCAAAAAAACGCAAATGAACTTCCTAGACACAATTGCATTAGCAAAAAAAATTAAATAAAAATCGAGGTAAAGAGCTAAAATCCCTTTAATCTCTATAATTGAAAACATTTTCACTACAAATGTATAACATGGACACGTCAATCGAATTGAGACCGTGCACCATCAGACCGTAAAACCAAACACTGCAGCAGCATCCTGGTACAGCACACAATATAATATATATTTAATACTTTTCCGATGAAATTTAAAATGTATGTAATGATAGAAGTTTAAATTAGGAGGGTTTCATTATGATTACACAAACATTTATTTAAATAATTCCATATTGAAATATACAAAATTATACTTCTCTGAGAAGCAATTATATGCTTGTGGCATAAATCTAATGATAGAATAAACCGGACTACTTCTATGATATGTGGTCACACTGGACCGTTTCTTTGATGAACACGTAAAATTAATTTTTGGTGCCAATAATGCTTTGCAATTCTGTTAATGCTCTTACTTCAGTCGGTTGTTTCAAAATTATCCATTTTAAACGGATTACCTAACTCATTTAAATTATATCAATGTTAGGTTCACTTCAATTTACATGTCAGATAAATTACGTAGAATATATTGCTTCGGACCTCAGTTACTCAGAAAGCAGCAGTACTGCTTAAGAGACATGAAGCCACACAATATTGGGTGTGTATATAGGAATGAATGAATGTGGGCTTACGTGTGTTTGTACAACAAGGGGTTTCCATGTTAAATATCTAATTTTCCCAACCGAAAGGGTTTACAAATTGGATAAATCTATATTTTAGCTGCAACATATACATTATTTTGGGTGATATTCTTGGTCTAATACATTCACAAATATACATCCTGGGTGTGTGTGCCCCCCCCCCCCCAACTCATGCACTCACTTCTTTTCATGTACGCCGTTCTATATATGTATGTGTTGGCTGTTATGGGTTTCGCAGGACCAACCATGACCATGATAATATGGACACAGCATAATATATGGTGGTGGTGAAGCTCTCTGCAAGAGTAGTTTTCGGTGTTCTTCTCGATGGCATGGCATGGCATTGAATTTAAGCAGACATTACCGCAAATACAAAATGCCTCACACCCTTTCCCTTGCCTTTCCCCAAAAATATAACATGAACGCCTGGTGCATGCACTACACCCAAAATTCAATTGCATAGGCTTTCCAATTTGCCATGTATCCATAGAGAGGACACAAGTGCTGTGCATATTTATGCGTTTTATTTGCGCTTTCAACCGATGCGATGCGAAATTGATACACGCGACTAATGGGTGCATATTGGGTGGTGGTAAATAAGTGCAGATAGTGGAAATTTTCGATAGCAACAATACGGAGACAAACACTGCATATTTATACCAACATATATATACATATATAATATTATGGACGATCGCATATGCAGTCCTCTTGTTGAAAGCATTTTATTTTTTGTCATCGCAACATTGTTTTGTACCATATTGGTGAACATCACATTAAATAATTATTTTTTAGTTGGGCGTTGTTTAAATAGAATTTTGTGGCAGAGAGATTTTTTTATTTTTTTTTGTACATTTTAATTTGGGATTGCATTTTTTATGGGTCAATGAATGAGTTTCCATTTATCAAACACAAATATAGAATTTGCGGAATTTCCATAAGAGCACACGGCTCGTGTTTGTTATTAAACTGGCGGAGAATTCAGTTTTGAAAGTGGTTTCGTAAAACTAAATTTAAAATTGTTGGAGAGAACAGCTTAAGTGGTAACATCACTATAAATAATTAGTTTAATTTTAAATACAATAATTTGTAACTGAAATATTCAATTCCATCCTGACAGCTGTCATTAATCCACAGTATGCAGCTCCAATTCATGATTTTGACATCAGTAACCTCTATTTAATAATAGCATTGTGTAATTTCATTTACTAAAGCATTGTTCTGTCAGTAGTCAGTAAAATATTTCGTGTTAAACATTGCTCTATTACTATATCCTACTCCACAGACGATATAAAACAAGAATGCCAAAAGATGCCAACACACAAAGGAGGTAACAGCATGACATGAATTAGTATAGTTAACTGTTAAAAAGAAAAAAGTGCTGCCAGAAAAACATTTCCGATTCCCTTATAATTATTTCCGGTAATTGCCAACAGCAATTTGATAATGCACTAACTATTTTCAACAGACACACTCATAACAAACACACACCAAAACATTATCGTGTGAGTTCAACGCACACCCCATTTCTCATTCCCAACATGTGCGATGTGTGTTCATCGTTGAAAATCACTGATAAACACTATCATTTATCTCACCAATGGACCAGCATTCACCAAACCCCCCCATCCCCCCGTCCTTCCCTCAATTGACACCGATCAATAGATTGGTGATTTTCACGAGGCATTTTGGGTTTTTACAAGCTGCTGCTGGAACTGTACACCAGGAGAAGCTTTTAATTGACGCCCAGTAAACGACTATGCCCTCATATTTTGTGTGCCTTTATTTAACTATATACATCTATTCCGCAACACCCTAATCATACAGATTTGTTATATAACATAAAGCTTTGTGACTATATTATTAACTCAACTATTCCATGCATCAGTGCACGCCTCACACACGGGGGTGTTGGCTATTTTCGCAAAGTTTTCCACCCGGTATATTCTTACCACTAAAAACTCTATTCAAAGTACCTCACTTGGAAATTTGTTGTGCACATGGGAGGGAGTTGGTTGGCTATTGTGTGTGTTGTAAATTGCACCATACAGTTACTACTAACTGCAAGTACACGAAACCAGAAATTGAAGAAAAATGTAAAACATGTTACATGAGTTGTTGTGCAGTAACCATGCTGTGCAGCGCAAGTGTTCTGGCCAATTAATAGCCCTGCCACAATAAATGCATGCATTCAATTTATTGCTGCCAAATCAGGCAATCATTCCGGGTGAGAATTTGAAATTTTCACTATGGAAGTTGACTGTTGCAGTTAGCAGCACCGATGGGTGGAGTGATTGTAGGTCGAGTGCACTGAAATTAATTGTAATGGAAGCGTTTAATGTATTCTGCAAGAGCATTGTGAAATGGGATTGGGAAATGTTTTTAACATTGTACTAAATAATACTTATTATTAACTTTAAAATGAAGATTATTTTAATAAAATTGAAAGAGTAACAGATCTTCAATTCGTTGCACAATCAATTTTTTTTTTCAATAATATTGTCAATAATAACTGATATTTTAACATAAATAGGCCAATATAATTTTACGTTATTGAACAGGCACTTTAAAAAATATTGAAAATTAAATATTGGAAAAGGGTTTTGATTTGTGTCACTTCGTTTTATAGAGTTTAGAGTAAAAATGTAATAACAGTCTGTAATAATTTTGAAACTATATAAATAACTCATCCTTTAAAATCAAGAAACCGTGCTGAAGGCAATATTACAAAAAGTGTCTGGGAAAGGAATTAATAAATTAAAAACCTATATTTATTGATTTTATAATTAATGCAAATTTAAAAAAAATATTGTCTATACGACATTTTGTTCGACATCAGGAAGAGGAAATACGAGTAACTGCAAGAAACTTATGAAATTGCGACAAAAATAACAAAATAAACCGTTATAATATCAAAGAAAAACGAGATGACAATTTTATGATAATTTTATTGAGGTTTATGGCTTTTCCAGATAGAGAGAAAGTATAAGTGCAATTGGTAGGGGATGGTATACCCGTAGTTAGTTATTTGATTAATACATTTTCAATGAAATGTCTCATTCCGTTGAGCATCAATTTACTTGTCTGTTTGTCTGGCTGTTCAATGTTCATACTTCTACACTGTACACACTGATGACTGAATATTGTGGTGACGTGCAACAGAGAGGCTGTGCAGCAGGATGAAGTAATGGTTGCAAACTTTTTTAATGTAATTGATGCAAAAGTTTGTGTGTTGCAAGCAAGCACTTTTTTTTGTATGTTATATACCCGTACAGTGTGCACTATTCTCGATATTTCGGATGCCAAAAGATGTAGCTCAGTCATTTTGAAAAGTATAATAATACGACTTTATGTATTATATAGTATATGATAGAGGGCGGGAGATGGACCAGGGGGTGAGAGGTCGATATGCCTGTCTTGAATGAATGTGATTTTTGGATGCTTGCAAGTAATTCGACTTTCAGGAGGGAAGGAAGTGCAGTGGTGCAGCACATAAATACGCGACCATAATTAAATAACTGCGGGAGACGATGAGATGGCATGAACATTGAACAAGTTTGCTTGGATAAATATTTTATAATAATTTAATTTCAGTTAACAATTTTTGCTCTCCGCACCACCGTGGCCCGCACTCACCCCTTTCCGGATACAAATTAGTTACATAATTTTCATATACTTTTGATTTGTTTTGGGGTTGTTCCATCGGGGGTTGAAAGTATTTATTTAATAATTTTACTCAGTTAAATGATTGAGTAAATACTTTCACAAACTTATAATGTCTTTGTGAAGTTGGTTTTTAGTTCTTACTTATTTAAAGGTTTAATGGAATTGTAATGCTTATATGAAGTTATGGATATTTACTTAATTTATATATGAATTATGAATGCTATATAAATTCCAAAGGATTTGTTAAATTCTGTTAACTTTACAGTTTAATTGAATCGTTTCAAATATAACTGTTTCATATTCTTCAAATATTCAATTTTCTTTTCAATTTAATTATTATTCCATAAAAATGTTTAATACCTTTTCACCACCCCATTAAACAAACTTGGCATTCTATTCGTTAATTCATCCTTTTTATCTTATCACTTATTGAGTATGAATAAGGAGAAATTTATTAAACAGTTTAACATAAATATTTAATTTAAACAACAACTTTAACTCATTTTTTATCAGCTACAGATTTGTTTCCATAATAGCGTTCTCATTATAAGTGACCTGCCATAAAGTGAGCTTTCAAATTAATAATAAAGATAATGTCATAAGTGATGAAGGGTCAGAAGCGGAACAAGACATAATGGGTTTGTCGATAAAGGCACAGGCAATTAACAAAATTTAACAATCGTTCAAGCGATTTATGTTTGGAATCGTTTAACCTCAGCCCCCAGTGTAATTACTGATTATACATAAAATGAAGATAATTGCGGCTTTTAAAAATTTTACTTTGTTTAAAATAAAATTTAATGATAAATAATATTACAACATTTACTAATTATATTTACTCATACTAATATTTAAATATGAATTTAAAAAACAATTATAGAAGAAGCGCCATCTAATTGTTAATAGGGGAGTGTCTAAGCTTTTTGGTTCCTGTCTATGATAAATTAAAAAATATAAAATTGATTACATATCAAGTTTAATTTTGATACAATTCGCTATAATTTAAAAACCTTATTATTTACCTAATATGGAGAATTGTAATTAAATGAAATTTGCAATAAAATAAAAATATTACAGTCTTTAATTTTTAACTTGAGACGTTCATTACAAAAGCACGCCCAAATAAAATATTTCCCAACCATTTAAAAGAGCGCAAAGTTAACATGGCGCGAAATGAGAAAACACAAGAACACACACACTCACAAAAAATGTACACACACAAACACACACACCAATTTGAAACTACTGGCGTGAGACTAAGTGATGTTATTTAAATTAACATATAGAGTGCTTGATTACAATGATAACATCAATTAAATAAAGTTTCATACAGCAATGCACAAGGCAAAAGTTGTACACACATATACGATTTACAAAATACGATATTTTTACCAACCCCCTTGTGTTGTTGTTATTTCGGGTGTTACTCCTGTACAACGTTACCTTTATTTTGCGCGAAACTTGTTGTGTTATAAGTTGCACTCAAGTGAAATATATCATTAGCTTTCACAGCAGAAGCTCGCTAGATACAAACAATGTATAAAATGTGGTGCATATATATAAATATAGGTGGTAAATACAGAAGCAGGGGATGGCATGGGATTTTTGGTGCGCGCGGATTTCTAAAAAAGATAGAAAAAACTGAAAGGCGGCGGGTAACAAACAATTCATGCAGCTTATGTGCGCAATGTAAGGCGGCAGCAGCAGCTAAAGTTGGGCTAAGCTTAAAAAGCTAAACTTTTTGCAGTTGTGGAAAATCTTCCGCAATCAAGGTGAACTCCGTTTATGCGGCATGGGGATGAGAAAGGCATTATACAAATGCAGCTGTGTGCATGGAGACGCTTGATAAGCGGCTATCCGGGAAAATTAAATATTTTTGTTGCATTCACACATTGTGGAAACTGTTACAAAGCATAGCTTGCAGTTGCAACAACAATTGAATTTCATTTTTCGCATGTAATTACACTACAGTGTATTAATGTTTTTATTAAAAAGTTTTCGCAGTTAGTAATAACGATTTTAACAACTTAAATTAAAGCTTATAAGGCCCAAACCCCTCAAGGAATAACTGGAACAAGTTGTTACAAAAGCTGCTGTGTGTGAAAGTTTATTTATGAATATACAGTTGAGTTGTAATTTGAGTATCATAATTCAGATTGAACTACTTTCCAGAACAGCTATTTTGAACAACTGTACGTTTTATAAACCATTCGCAATTTTAGTACTATATTATATTAAATATGTCGTCCTCGAGAATGTGTGTGGTCCTTTTGTTTCACAAAAACTCAATGCTATATTTAATTCAATTTATCCATGTGTTAAATAATCTTCTTTTGGAATATTGTTCATTTAATTCTATACATAAGGCTACATTCACATTATTGTAGCAACCACAGCAAGTGAAAACGAGCGACTGTGTCTCCATCCAAAATTTCATTAAAATTGGATATGACTTCAAATCATTTGGGGCCTTCACTCCATCCAATTGGTGCTGCAGCAAATGCCCTAACAGTATATAACTGTAGTGAGAATTATCCTGAATGTAGTCCCATTTTCTTTCTAAAATGTATAATGCAAATCTATGTATAGTGATTTAAATCCTGCAAACATCCAAACACACACACACAAACTTAATAAAAATGTGCACATTAATTCACACACTCCAGCATGTTAAAACAGAAATACCCTCGTGAGCATCTACACAGCTTTCGGCAATATTTCGTATGTACATTTTGTAATGTTAACGTTTTTCTTCAATATACATACACCCATTAATATTCTCACACTAAACCAATATAAAGAGCTTAAAGCTATGGATGATGATGATGATGATGTTGGTGTTATAATTTACGAAGCGGCATGGCATCAAAGTGGAAACTAGAATGCTGAAGCTCGCTGGGAAATATTCACTGCACATGTAGGCGTCGATGCATTTACGATTGGAATGGTTGTTTTTGGTGAGTGGCTTTTGCAAGTGGGTGATTGCAAATATATGCAAATCACATCGCAGTGGTTCTGTGCTGTGCTGATAATGCTATTTGTTATAAAATCATCAGTGCTATTGTTACTGGAGAAGAATTGTTTTAATGCGCGCATAAAGACTGCAACAGCTCTCATGTATTGAAGCTCCAGAATCCTTCACCATCCATTGAATAATATATTTCCGTTCAAGATTTGAATGGTTTATTTGCATTGTGCAGTGTTAATGAATTTAATTACATATTAAGTTTAATTGCTTATTAAAATAACCCCAATTTCCAAGTATTATTATTATTATTAAGCAATAGTTGAGATTTAATTTAATTTATTTTTAAATTTTAAGGATTACACATTCGGTATATTTATTTCTCTATTGACCGTGAGTGGCGGTAAAAATGTACGTTTAAATTGAACAATTAATAATGTAGTCAAGGATTATAATTCGTTACTTGGGTCTCTAAGGTTGGTACCATTTAAACAAACATTTAATTTTGTTTGCAGAACTAATTTTATTTAACTACTCGTATTTACGATTTTCAAAAATGTACTTTTTTTATGTTGCTAACAAGTGATCCAGCCTTCTGAATTTTATTCTTAAAATGAGCGCCACCTTTTGTCGACTAGAAAAAGTATCTCTGTTTAAAATGAAAACCAAATACCGTTCAATTGAAATAAACTCAATGAGATCTCAATAGAACGCATCTATTATTAAACAATAAGTCCTTGAGTCATTCAAAATGTCCACTTACATAGTAACTTAGTAAATTTGTATTCAGAATTATGATATAAATAAAAATTCCCTATTTTTAAGTTCATTTAACTTTTAATTGAAATTAACCTAACGTTCAAATTGAAAGTTGCCCTTTAAGTTCTGACACAATCCCGTCATATGGTTTTATTATTCATTCAACAATACAGGATGGGAATAGCTACTAAGTGTATGTGGTCGGGAGACGTACTTTATATTAAACACGACAACATCGATCACCACTTTGCCACTTTGCACATATGTAGTACTAGCAACGCGGTAACCTGATACCAGCTGGCACCGAGTGTCAGGAAGTTCTAGTTTTCCAGAAAGCGTTTAAAATGCGGAATGATTTGCAGTTGAAGTATGCATACGAGTTGTAACTATAATTCCAATACGTACACAATGATGTTATATATAGCCACGATATTTCACATACTCCATGAAGAGAGTGGCGAAAGCTAAATTGTTGCAAATATAAATCACAGAAAACGTCCTCGATGGTCTTAAATTTTTGCACAACTTTTGTTCAACTCAACGTGTGATTGACATGAGTTCGTATTCGTTGCACAAATGGAATTGCAACGCGTTGGCAATTATGCATTTTGGAATGCTGTTGAATTAGTGAGAATTGAGTTTGAATTACTTATACGAGTTGTTGAAACTTTAAGTTGGGTCTAAATATTTTTAATGCACATCTATTTTGGGAGATACGATTTCAGAAGGAAATCTGTAGACATTTTACCAATAAATATTTGTTGTTGATTGGAGAAAGGAAACGATAAAAATAAGACAGAAAATGTTGGATAATAATTTGACATAATAAAGGAATTAGCATTTTCATTTTTTATTTTTTTTTAAATATTTAAGGACTTCGGAATACGAAATGCAGCTTAAATGGAGCGCTTAAAAATATATTTTAACGTAATCGTATTGTTCTTATAACTACGTTTCTATTCTATTAATTTTGGGGCAATTAACATATTTTACTTTATGCAAATACATTTTCTAAAATTATCTAAAAATGAACATTATTGTCGTTCCATAATAAACAAAATAAGCTTAACAACTAATCCTGGATTTGCTTTCAAGGAAACGTGGTAAATTGGTATGACCTTTTATACAATTCTCTGATTAAATAAATGAAAAATAAGGCTTAAAATCACAAATATGGATTTTATTTTTGTAACTTAAACACACTTCACATCAACATACTCCTTAAATATCCCAACATGATGTAAAATTCCAAAAAAAAATGCTTGTAACATTGCCACTCCATTATCGAAAGTCTGTGCTTAAGCTCATTTTATTTACGTCTTTGTTGCTTACATAAAACTCGTTATTTTCCCCCAAAATTTCTTTTTGATTGTTGTCAAACAAATTGATGAAAGACAATTGCCAAATTCGCGTTTCTACATCCCATTGCTCCATTCATGTATGCCAGCAGACAGAACAGAAATATGGCACGGCCCCCGACTCACGTATATGCATACGAGAAAAAGATCTAACAAACATTTCGAAAGCTTCCTCGAGAAGCTTATTCACATACTTTAGTCCATTATACATATATGCAGGTATACTTATTATATGACGTGTGTCTCTACTGTCTCTATATTAAATATACGACAACGAATTTTAGGGCGGGCACATACAGGAAATGAAATGTAATTTGGTTTTGTGATGATGTACTCGTATAGAAATGATAGAGAATTCATGCATTGTGGAGAATAAAATAAATGGCGAAATGTCTAAATGCGAATACCGCTGAAGCTTCCAAAAACATACATTCGACACACAAATGCCACCACACCCACCTATGTGTATGCCGCCGCTTGTGCCGCACAGCACGAGTAATTCTATTTCATTTTTTTTTTTTTTTTCATATATTTTGCACTTGCAAATTGAAACGACTGCAAAAAACTCCCGGTTTGGAAGCCGGCAGTCGGCACATTTACACACATTTTCTGCTGAGATCTGTCACTTTGCGAAATCAATTCGTTTTATCACATAATGTCTGCATGAACGCATATAGATTGATTTGAATTTGATTTTAAAGAAAACTTGCACGTCTCAGCGTACGGCAAATTTGGGGAAATGACAAAAAGACGATTGAAATGCCACTGGAGCACCAACGGGGAATGCTTTGCAGCCTGCATACGTGTTATGTGCATATGTGTATATTTGTTTTGAAAATGAAGAGGCAAGTGTGTGCTCATCTTAATGCAAGGATGCAAGGAAAGAAGGAAAAAAAAATGTCAATTTAAATTTGCAAAATTTATCGTGCAACACTTTTTATCACCCCGTTTGCAATTGGGGCCGTCCTTTATTTGTCCTAAATATATTTATTTGCTTAAGTTCAACACCAACATTGCACTAACATTGTGAAATGCACAGAATGAATGGTAACACTTTAAGAAATGCCAAACCATAAAATGTCAGTTGAATTTGCTTATTTGCGAATAAATTATAAAGCTGATGTGGCGCACCATGCCTGTGTACCGTCTTGCCTGCAGCACATTTTGAATTTCATGGTGTGTGTCTTGTGCAGTGTGTGTGTGATTTTTCTGTCCAAATGACTGACTTTTGCAAATCACACAAAATATCAAATATATTGAAAACGAGATGAGGTTTTGCAGTTTGACGACAATATGTAAGGGGTGAATGCGAAAACAAAGGAAAAACTCGATTGCCTGATTGTCGCCACACTGAACTACAATGTGCCAATACAGATCATCTGGAAGGTTTTTGTGATGGGTTCAAATGTCATGAACTGTGATACTGATGGTCATTTCACATGTCATTTTATTTCAATTCTGACAATTGTCGGCATTTTGCTCAGATCAACAGATTGAGCAATAATTTGAAAATAGTTTTGGGTTTTGTTGTTCTGCTGCAGTGAGCAGTCTCATTGAACTGAAATTGGGTCACAATTTGAACAAATCAGGAGCATACAATCTTTGTAAGTATTTTTGAAATTAAAGAAGAAAAATATCTAGCTTATTTTATTATTAAGTTGTTTCTTTTTTTTGACGACGAAATAAAACCTTTAATTAAAATACCATTGCTGTAATTATCCAACACAGCATCCAATTTAATTTCAAAGTTGTCGTATAGATGGCGACACAAATTTTAATTATTTTAAAACGTAGGTTTTTTTAATTGCCTTTAGATTTTGCTTAATTTTTTAAACAGTAATTTCTATATTAAGTTATTTCTAAAAATTTGCAAATATTTAAAAATTCCAACCAATTTCTACACAAAACTAAAACCCATAGTAAATAAAGTGTCAGCCAGCAAAATATGTTTATTACTGCAAAGTAAAACACAGATGCAAAACACAAGTCGCACACATTCAAAGATGCTACAGCAAAACATTGAAATAATTCTTACGAGGGTTTGGGCGGAATTTGAGGAACCGATGAAGCGGGTGTGGGACGTTGGCGGTGACTATATGTGGGTATTGCGAACGGAAATGTCACTTTAGTGAAAATTTATACATTCATTGTGGTGAAACATCCATAAATCTACACGCCATTATTATTATAATTTCAGGCAATAAAAAGGCGACTGTATAAAGACGATTCAAAAAGCGAATCACCACCGCCAGCATATGAAAACGCTGGAAGGGTGCGTTGTACAAAATTTCAGCGTACATTTGCTTGCTTTTGCAGCTTGTACGTTCAACATATTTGATAAGTTGGAAAAAAAAATAAAAGGAAATAGGTGGAATAACGCGCGCTTATGTGTGTAGATTGTCAGCAATGTGACGCATTTGTGTTAACTCGCAAGTGTTGGTGTGTATGCGCGTTTATCCCAAGGGTTAATTCGAGTCGGAAGCATTGTTATAAGGGTTTGGGTGTAGAATGTTGATGTGGGTGGGAGGCACCACCATGAAAATGAAAGGGAGAAAGAAAAACGAGAATGGTTGGTATGTACACGTAATTAAATGCAATAAATTATATTGTAACAATCCATGGTAAATATACTACATGTGTGAGTATATTATATATGTAGCGCTGTAAGGTGGAAATGGGTGGTGGTGGCAGTATTTAGTTTGAACGCTGGAAGCGAGTAAGCAGATGAAGTGTTAGAAAACGTTCCAACTTTTAAACACGCGTGTGTGTTTTTATTGCACATCTCTACATGTTGTATACATGCCGTGCTTAAATTACGGACAATATTATATGGTGGAATTGTGTGAGGGAGGCGGTGGGCCGTGTTGAATCGGTCTCAACGGCAGAAGCAGTTAAAATTGGTGCACAATTAAAGATATGTGTAAAATAGAAAATATGCTCATTGCTTACACACTGGGTACGTAAAAACGATAAAAGTAGTTTTAAATTAGAATCTAAAGAATAGAGGACTGAGGGAAACGAAAGTTCAACCCCTTTTAATGAGGGGTTGCGACTAGGGGACTGATAGCTCGTTAACAAAAGCGAGAGTTTCAAATGTGTAATTTGTTGTAGCTACTCGTTTTATTACAAGACATGTTTTCTAATAGCAATATGGCAAGTTTACACAGCATTACCATTAAGGAATGACATTCGCATTTCGCACACACATTCATAAATATTTCCACCACCCCACAAATATTGTGTGCTATGAAAAAAGAACATGCAAAAACACAAAAAAAAGCAGAGGAAAAAAATCATACACCGACTTATTTATTTCAGTTGCAAATTAAGATGAATGTTGATGAAATTCCATATTATACCAGTTACAGTGGCAAAAAAAGGGAGCAAACCAGAACACTGGAATTGACTTTAAATAACAAGAACGGATGGTGGAATTGTAATAAAATACCAATTTCTCTTCTTTTATGTACTTAATTTACTTTCTTATTTATTTTGTCTTGACTTTATTTGCCAGTTTGTTGTCTTTATATACCAAGGCTGCATTTGGCTTCCAGATCACAGTGAAAGATTGTTCATGATGCTTGTCGCATTTCGTTTGGCCTTGTTCAATGTTTATGTCAATATACGACGCATCTCCGTCTATCTCCGTACATCGAAGAGAAAATGTTTGACATGGACTTAAATTAAAGTGCAATCTGCGGAATAGTGTACACGAGCTGATTGTTTAGTTGTAGAAATTGACAGAGATTACATGAAAACTATAACGTACAAGTCACAATTCTCCATTTTCGTTTATTCCTATTTTTAAATTACACTAAACTTGAAGTGGGGGGTTTTTACTAGCAATTTTGACATTGTGTATTATACATAGTTTATAAGTTACCACTTCAATATAAAACTGTAAACTTAACGAGTTCAACATTTTAATTAAATCAACTTTTAATCAAAATTGGTTGTTCTTCCTCAATAACCATTTCATATTTAGATTTTGATTCTCATCCTTTTTAGCTTTGAAGCGTTACTAGTTAATTGTAAATCTTGGAAGCTAGATATAATATATTGAAATAATGTGGGGCCTTTGGAAGGCAGTCAACCGAAAGTCTTTAATACATAAAGAGGCCACAAGAAACAAACTTCCGCAATATTTGCCTTTATATCTATTTTAATTAAATTACGTCATATTGAAATTGCAATTTATACAAAGCGTGTATAATAGGAGAGTGTAAATTGTACGTCTTGTAGAAGGAACTTTAAAATTTTGATTTTAACGAGTAGACATTAAATCAAAATTAGAAACAGATTGAGTGAGTAAACTATGCATTACGTTCTGGGGGATGGCATAAATTTTTACGGTTTAAAAACAATTCATTTCCTACGAATTTGAAAAAAGATTAAAATAATTCAAGATGATAAAAAATGTTAAGGCAACAGACTTTTTATCCAAGACAACAACCATTACGATTATAAAAATCGATAACAGATGGTGTAATTTAAATATCATATTTTTATTCTGTAAATTTATTAAATATTGCCGAAATTATTTTCGAATGGTTTCAAATTAATTAAAATCATTACCTTATCAGCAAATTAAACATTATTATAATAAACAATTATTTTACGAATCGTAATTAATGCTAATTAGTTCAAACAATGCAATTACGAACAAAAAAAGCATTGAAATAATGTCTATAAGTCATTAAAATGGTTTTGCGTTGAAATTTCTCCTGCGCTTCACATCCGTTTTCTTTCCACAAAAAAAAATAAATCAAGTCTTACCATCCATTAAATATTATATATACGTAGGTATATTGTACCATTCACATTTTGTACTTGGAATCACCGTATTTACCATCAATGTGCACAAATGACAACAACAAAAACATTACGTTGTGTAGAAGGATGCGCCTGTTGTACTCAGTTATGTGCATTGAGGCAAGGATGCAACTAAGTACATAATATATAAAGACACACCGAATGATGCAACTGCATACGATGCAAAAAAAAAACAAACACCGACCAAACAAAAACACCACATAGATAGATACCTAAGGAGGAAAATTATAACTGAAAGACAATAGCTGCAGAATTAAATGAAAATGCATATGGAATAAAGGCAGTCTGCTGCTGCTGTTCCATTCTACAAGTTAGTCTCTCGGCTAGAATATATAGCCATGCTTAAAAGTCGTGGCGCATTGGATAAAAAAACAACATCAACCACAATGCGAAACGTAGAACAAGAAAATGTGCGGCATGCACTGGAGGAGTGCAGCGGATGCAGCTACAGAGTTACAAAAACCACGCAATAGAGGGATAATGATATTTTTTGTTACTATGAAATGCGTAGAAATATAATAAACACAATTTATCAACAAGGACATTAAGAATAGGTAATTATTTTATTTGTGTGATGATCGGTTGTTAATTGCATTTTAGAATAGGTGTGAAAATGTTGTTAGTCTAAAAATTTTCAACGATAAAGAAACTGTCTAAATACAGTCTAATACATAATATAAAAAATCTAAACGACCGTGTGTGTGTGTTTAAGAATCAATCACGCTACAACTGGCAGAGGTACCGCTTCTAAATTTTACACACGTATTTGTCAGCAACGCGAAAATGAACTGCGAAAACCGCAAAAAAATTGCAGTTCGTGAAAAAATTGGCTAATTCCAAAAATCATTGAGAAACTCGATTTGCAAAGAAAAAAAATTTAAATGGTTGCACCGTTTTCGAGGAGAAAAAATACGAATCATCGCACAACGGAATTTTTCGTACAATTCCGCTTTTTAAAACAACATGTTGTGTCCTAGCTCGGGTTTCCCTTCTTTCTACTTATAATAATATAATTCATATTAAATGCAGAATGTAAATAATCTTATTTGAATGGCAATTTGATTAAGTAATTGCAAACCATAAAAGTAAATCAATTTAAATTAATTAAAATACAACTTAATTGAAATGTATCAAATCTCATGAGATCCAAGCGCCCCACATAATTTTAATGCATTTAAAATTAAAAAAAAGGAAAAACTGCAAGCAAATACTTGCCTTATGTATCAAATTTTAAGTATGCGCTACATAATTTATTCGCCCAGCCCAGTGAATATTCTTTTGTCTCAATTTCACTATTCTTTGAAATCTAATTAACTTGATTACGACAGAAAGCCTGCAAGTGAAGTGCACTTACTATCTGTATTTGCAATCATCTCAATTCTCAACACACACAAAAACACCCCACCCTACCCTGTATGTAAGCACAGAGTTACCACCCACCCGCCTATTTGCCCGCATTAACTTCCGTCACCGCTTTTGTATAATATATACTAGTACAGTAAGTATTTGTTTACATTTCACCACGCCGTGTATATAGATACTCGTACAGTTAGGTTTTTTATTTCATATTTAATCACTTTAATTGTACATTGAAAATGCCACTATGCGCCTGAATTATTAATAATTGCTGCACTAGCATATTATGCATTCATTATACATTGCATACTTCTTTATTTAATGCACACTGCACATATTGGTAGCAATTTTTCTTATATATGGGCTGCTCCGCAATTGTAATGCGGTGGCATTTTAATAATTAATCTGTTGTTTGGGTTTCATTGTCTTTGCTTATTATGTGATGGTGTTGCAATTAAGAGATAATTGAGATCCCGCGTTTGGGTGTATATTTTGTTGCAGGCGACATTTATATGCATTGCACTGTGGGGTGGCGTTGGGGATGTGCAGTGGGGGTGTGGAATGCACACATACTGCGAGTGCAGTATGTTATGGCGGTGGTGTACGTTATTGCGGCTAGTTTTAATTAACACGCCCCTATGAAACTGGTAGTGCATTACACAGTTATCAAAGTGCAGCCTGTTTTGTGCATTAATTACATATATGAATGCAAATAATGTGGCATATTTTAAAACCGCATCATGTGTTCAGTGTATGAGTGTTTTGTAATTAGTAAGACATTTTGCATTTTAGCAGATGGGTAAAAGTGGTGATTTCAGATGCAATTATTTCATTACATCATTTCGTCTGATGTCGTTTAAATTTTCCCGCGATTAAATTTTAAGAAGGATGTTTTAATTTTAAATGTCCCCACGTATTTTGTTTAAATATTCCTAAATTTTTTTACTCATTTTATATTTAAAGTGAATTACTTTATTTGCTACATTACAGCCGCCATTTAATTTACTTTTTGTGACTACTTTTGAGTTATTACACATTGCCATCAAAAGATTATTGTTAAATACATTCACGTTAAAAGTATAAGTATAATAATAAATTAAAGAACAGAACGTAAATATTTAATTTAAAAGTTACTTCTTCTTCCAAAATTCGAGTACATATAAGCATTCCACAAAAGCTTGAATAATAGGGATGATATTCAACAAGTCCATTATAATATTTCCCAAAAGCTTCTTGAAAATGCGGGGTGCCAGTACAATTACAGCGATGAGAGGAGTTTGTAAAACGATATGCAGTACCATAAATCATCAATATGAGATAAATTGGCGTTGGCACGAAGGCGATGCGCATCAGAAATCATTTTATAATTTGTGAGTAATATGCAGTGTGTGTGCGCGCCTTGTGAGATTCATAGTTGTGTAACGCCGATCAGTAGCGTCTTCCATTTTCTCGTTCGTTCTCGTCCTTATGTACAGCATCCTTATTCCTTACATTTTTTATTCACTTTTCGCATGAAAATATCCGTTTATGGCACGTTGCATGTGTGTTTTGTTGCATTTTATCTTGCATCATGCACCATGAGTTTAATCACAACTCAATTGAGTTGATGAATAAATAATTCTTGGCGACGATGATGACAAAGTTTTAAAGTAAATAGACGTCGCGTTACGACGCGTCGTTTGAGTAAATGCTTCTTAACGTAAAGAAGTTTTAAAATGAGTTTTCTTGGAATGTTGTGTTTATACTTTGCTTACACGAATAGCGGTAAAGTAAAATTATTAATACTCTTAAGAGTTGATTTTTTAAAAGCAATGCTTTTTTTAATTTCTAACATGATAGTCAATCGCATCTGGATTTCTTAATGCAGCTTTTATAACATTTTAATTATTCCAAAAAATCTCCTAAATTACTTCTAATTTCATTGAAAGTTTACACAAACCACATTGTGTGAATTCCCAAAGACCCACTGTTGAATGAGCCAGACTATGCATTTTGATAATTGATTTTAATGCAGCCCCACCTCCGGCGCTGTCATAACTACATGAACTGCAAAGTGAGATAACAAGACAATTGCCCCAATTGAATGCAATCAGGTAGCCATATCAAATTTTATTTTAATGTATTCCCAATTGAATTCTCCATTCTAACTGCAAAGTACCTATACACACATCCACCCTTTACTTCAATGCAGAAATTGTTGTGCACAGCTCTGCATAACCCTCAGTCCCTATTTTCCATTTCGCCACTGCCCACTACTACTCAATTGGAAATGTTACCAGCATAATATCATTTTTGATATTTTGTGCTGTGCCATGATAGTGGTAGTACACTGGATTGATAACAATATGTATAAGGTAACGGTATTCGTGCACTGAACACAAAATGGAAATTGTGTAAAGGAATCGTAAATATAAAAATATATATTTTATTTATCGGGTCAAAGCGTTTTAAAGTTTATTTACTTGCATCAAAGGAATTGCCTTTGATGCTGCATGAGTGTCAGTTGTATCTGCTCGGTTGCATATCTTGCATGTGAAGCGAGCGAAAGCACAAAAAAAATCGAGAGGCTATTCAGCCAAAGAAAAACGTTCCTTGATTCTTTTAAATTGAATGCAACCGTATATAAACTTTTTTGCTTTCTTTTATTCAGTTTTCTTGTCTTGGTACAATATATACAGGAATTTATCATGTGTGTGGTTGGATAAAATTGCAGGTCATCAGATAGGTAGTGGGTTTGAAATATTTTTATCTAAATAAATTGAAAGCGGTGCTTTTTTCTTATCATTTCTTCATTTCTTTGAATTTGGCTCGATACGATAAATGTGAATTATTATATTGAGTGAATTATTTATTAACTGTTACATTTGTATTATTTGCAATTATTCGTCAATGAATTTTGATTTTAATAAATCTTGCAATGGCAGATACTTGATCTACATCAACCAACCGTATTTATATGAAACGGGATTCCTAAATCCACCTTTTTATATAAATGTGATTTTTGAAAATTAAAATTTAATTTTTTTTAAATAATATATAACTTTAAATAACTGTTTAATAAATATAAATCAAACCCATAATACAAAAAGTAAAGGTCTGCTCGAGATTTAAAATCTGTCGCCATTTTTTTTATATAAAATAAAATAATCCGGATGACGTCAAACTGTCAAAATATACACATTATTCGTATTATATTCTCTAAGATGACGTCACACTGCACAACTGTCAAGCAGACCTTCACTTTTTGGATCAGAAATGGAACCACTCGACAGCATTAGATAATTCTTGTGTTTTTCCCCAGCCAGCATTTGATTTGATTGAGTAAATATTTTTACTGAGCTTTTGCATTCTTTCTCGACTCTTTCTTTCTTGAATTTCTGTGTTGAAAATGTTACTTGCTGTACTTCGAGTTTTAATTTTATCATGATGTTACCGATTAAACTTAAATATATTCCTTGAAATCCCAGTTGTGCAAGGCCCTCCGCAGTCTCTAAAGTCCGTTGATTTTAATTTTTTTCGTTGCTCACTAACTGCGAAAAACAGTCCTGCTTCTATTTTTTATAATGATTCATGACAATTAATCCTATATTTGATCATTTGAAAGTTTTGTATAAAAATAATAATAAAGTAATAAACTTTATTAATCTAAATTATAGGGTTCACCAATATTTTACAACTATTCTAATTAAAAGATAAAAATGTAAGCAATAAAATGACAAAGCTATTTAGTAATATGATAATATTTGTTTCCAATAATGCTTGAAAACCTATAAACTAAAATTCTTCTATTAAGTGCAGTAATTTTGCATCCTCTTGTATTAATGCATGTTCATCAATTAAAGCAATCGTAATCATTCTAATGTTTCTACTCAAACGGAGAAGTTTAAAAAATCGTTCAGTGTAAATTTACTTAAAATGTAGACACTCACTCGTATAAGTTGCAGACATCCACACATTGCAGCTGCTGGGAATTCTTTCACATCGGACATTCTTAAGTGCATTTTTATAATGAAGAAAATTATTTACTTAAGCTTTTGATTTCTTTTTCATTGGCGGATAGCTGGAAAAAGTTTGCACAAGATTTTTCCATCGAGTTTCTTATTTCAACCCCGACATTTAATACTGCACTCTTATGGCAAGTTGTGGAGATTAAAAAGCATAACCGAGTTTATACACAAAACTTGTTCTGTGTAATTGTTGTGGAAATTTGTGAACTACCAGTAGGTTACTACATTAATATAAAACGATATCCATGACGATTACATGTAATAGAAGAAGCACAATCCGCAGTCCATCACCCAACAGACTGTGGAAATGATAAAGCGTTCATAAATGGCTATCATATTTGTAATCAAATATGCACTGACACCCGTAAACTGAGTGCTTAGCGCGACAAATACATCTAGAGTTTCCTTTGCACGCGCGAGTGCAGTGTTTTAACGTTAAAGACAAGCTTTGCTAGAAATAAATCAGCTGCACATAAACACACCCACACACACAAACACACTTAGCGCAAAAATTCATCAAAACACTTTTGAAAATACCCAAGCCACTGGCAATAGTCTCATTCAATTTGTTTCAATTTATATTATAGTATTTTCCTTTTTTTCTGCACATTTTACTACTGTGTTTTGTACGCGACCGACCACTCCCCCACACACACAGGGTTGTCTGCAGCACGATACGCCATCTCGCACGTCGCACCAGAGTCGCGTCGCATCGCATCGCATCGCATCGTCTTCCATATAGCATTGTGCACTTAGAGCGATATAATACGATGATATCATCGCCAATAAAGATGATCCTTAGCAATGACAACGAGAGGAACCACTGATTGAAAGAAAAATGGAAGTTGGCTGGGTGGAACGACAATGCAGGCGCGCGGAGCGCACACACACATATATAGCGCGTGAACAATGTTAAAATGTTATATGCTGCTGCATAATATTATACAATAATATAGCGATGACGAATATTGGGATAAATGGGATATCCCTCAAGCATTAAATTTCAATAAGTGAAGCATCTACATAATATACAAAAGGACGCTTAAAATGCAAATAAGTGAGAAGAATGACGCTGGTGAGAGCGTCAGCTTAACAATAGCTTGCGCATAAGTTCAATTGAATTGATATCGCGTTTATATTTTTATGAGAAAGATGTTTTTCAATTCAATAAAACGCATCTGAGAATGTTTGTTTTTATATTAAGAATAAAAATTATGATTTCAGCTCCATCTAATTTGATTTTGTAAGTAAGTGTGTGTCGAATTGAATGGGACAGGTTAAATTAGTTGAACAAAATGGGTGATTTTTGGCGGATGGTAGTATACGAAGCGATGTGACATGCAGAAAGGATAATCAAGTGCACGGAAACGTCGGCGCAGGACGAAGCATAGAGCACAAAGTGGCAGTGTAGAAAATTCGTAAACGAATTACACGTGATATTATGCATGTGTGTGTGCACACGTTTCATCTACAACCCATTTTCCAATTGAGATACCCGGATAGCTATTACAGCCAACTTGGCTTATTGTACATGCATGCATAATATAGAAGAGAGCGAACAGCCATTAATCAGGGCAGCACGTCGTACTCTGCACTTTGTAATTTGAGCCAATTACATATGCAAAGCGAAATGAGTTTGATAATCGTTCTTAATTATTCCTTAATCTATTATTACAGTTTAATTGCGACATTAGATGAATCCGTTTTCAACGTGGCGTTATCAGTGCGATTGAATTGTCGTATTTTGCATGCGACATGCGAGGTGGTACGCTTATGACCGGTAGTGTTTATGTGCAGTTTATGTGTATGCAAGTTAGGTCTCTATGAGTTTTAATGAAATAATGCACAAAGTTCAATTTCTTCTTTTTTAGAAATAAAAAATTATAATATTTTTTATTAATTTTTACAAAACAATAATCAGTTGATCGGATGTAGCAACTGTAATTTAAAGCTATATTCAGTATATAAATATAATTATTAAGCAATTTGCAGTTTAGTTTATAAATTTTGAAAAGTATTTATGAGTAGAAAAACTTTCTTAAATTAATGCAGATGTATTAAATAAGATCACTAAAACCATAAAAAATTGACCCAAAAATTGCGAATTCAAATCCATAAAATACCTTGTAGCTACTTCCAAATCAAAAGTGTGCTATAAATATTTGGTGCACCCAAAAATTGGGTTGAATAAAAAAAGAAAAACCCCTATGGGCTGCACTTTGCAGCTTCATAAATATCTAAACAAATTCGTGTAGTGAACGAACATCGTACAAAGTTTGCTTAATATTTTCAAACTTTTCATAAAAAAAAACAACAAAAATTTCAAAGCTATTTCTTTTGCATTTTTTAAATTTTTACAGCCTAACTTATTTAGTAAAATTATTAGTGTTTGTTTGTATGCCGCTCACAACTACTAGACCACCAGTTGGTTCGCAGTTTGTGCAATCAATATTTGCGTCCAAATACACTTAAATTTTCATTGCAAATATTTTTCAGCGCAGTTGTGAAAGATTTAACTACAAGAAAAGTACGACAAACAACAAAATTATACAACAATATATAAAAAAAATATTTTAAATGTCGAGAAAGTACCCCAAACTTATTTAATGCATTATCCTAATTCAATTGCATTAATATAAAATGGCGTCATCAACCTGCGCTAGTCAAATTTAAAGTAAAAACTGTGCTGCATTTTAAACTTGTTGTTTTATTCGTGATTCATGCTGCAGCAAACTATATATACTGTATACTTGCACTAAAAAGCAAGCAGTGCGATGCACTTTATGATTGCATGTTGTGCCGCACAGCAAACAAGTGCTTCTCCACCGGAAAATTATTATTATTAAACTGAAGAGCAATTATTTATCGTTGCTTGGGGAAGAGACTGAACCTGCAACAGAGTCGGGAGTTGCAAAACCTTGCAAAAAGAAACCTTTTGTGAAAGGAAAAAGATTTTATGAAGAGCGCTCGTTGATGGGGAGCTGCTGAAGGAACAACATTCTACGTATTCTCGGTTACGATCAGATGCGGACGAATGTTCAGGGTTCATGTTAGATGTTGGTGCGGTTATTAAAGTAGTATACATCAAGAAGTCAGTGTATTTATGACTCGCCTAGGTCAGTAAATCTCTTCTATTGCACTTGCCTTTTAAGTCACTTTTTGTATCAAGCTTTTTGGCTAGACGATAAAATGTTTTTATTTTAGGTTTATGTGCTGCCTGTTTATTTATGGGGGGAAATGCGGTTAACATTGAGCACAATTTTTCAATTCTGTATGAACAAATACATCAGGTATAAGCTTTTTTGCGTTTTTTTGAACGGAAGAAGCTTTTTTCAGCTTTTAAAATTTAGTAAAGAGGATAATTCAGTTAAAAATTAAAATATATATAAAAGTTATCAATACACTTTTTTAAAAACAAAATAATATTTATAACGTTAAATAAATAACTGTATTTTAAATAGTGCATAAATGCAGTAAATAATAGGAATGACAATGGTTTGCGAAAGCTGTCAAAAATTAAATAATTGCTTAACAGGTATCAAGAAATATTATACTTCCATTCAAGTAACATATACTCACGTGCATCATATATGCGTCACATGCGTGATCTCAAAAGCGCTTGAACTTTAGTTTCTGCATTATTTATATAAATTATATACTCGTATCGAGCTGTGTTAATTTGATTATACGCTTCAGAGCTGAATGCACATGCTTTCGTAACTACACTAAAATCCCAAATCGTTGGTTCAGCAAATAGCTGTTCGGCAAATTGAGCAGCTTTAAATTAATTATCAACTTTGTATAATTGCATTTGTCAATTTATACCTGCCTAGCTGTGCAATGTGCATTGCTTCTATTTATTTAACTGATGATGTTGTTATTTTTAATTATATTTCTGAATCAAACAAAATTCACTAATTTTATCAAATTTTTGTTTTTCATTAAGAATTTTACGTTGTTTGAGTTGTATTTAAACATTTTGGTAAATATTCAAAACTGCAGATCAAAGATATGTTTATATTTGCTTTAATTACACAATTTTATTACAAAATACGTCTTTAATAACCTTTCATGAGTCTTGAAAAGTGTTTTAGTTACTAAAATTATTATTTTAATTGAAGCCTAATCAGAAAATAACATTTAAATTTTTTTATGTTAACCTAATTTACTGCAATTACGTTTTCTGAAATTGAAACTAAATAATAATAACGGGGATATCAAATGATTTAATTCATGTTCTAATTACAAATGTTTATCTTTAACTGTCTGATTTCCTATCCACGAACTACTAAAAAGATAAATTCTTCAAAAAAAATATATAATTCCACTCGGCATGTGGTTTTGCTTTTACACAATTTATTAACCAGGACTGTATGTGTGTGTGTGTGTGTGTGTGTGTGAATTTTTTTTTATGTTCCACCCTCTTCCATCCAACACTGCCTGTTCATTTTGGGGCGTAAATTTACCTTGATGAAGATTAATGATGCTGTTTTAATTTAACTGATTATAGCTTGATTTTATCTTGCTTGCTTTTCAATTCGTAAAGTTTGCAAAGGCGATGAGCAGAATTTTTGGTAAATGGCCGTCGTGCATAATGAATCGTCGACCTTCTTCCTTCTTTTTTGGACCATTTATATTTTTGTCATTTTTTCTTCGTGCGTATTTATTAAATTCTAAAATGTGTTGAAGACATTTTTAGCATAAAATAGATTTTTCAATTGAAAACAAAAATTTAAAATATTTTAAAAATCAGAGTTGTTTTTATTTTAAATTTTCATCAAACAGATTTTAATTGTTCTCTCACTTAAAATGGTTACATCCTCAGTATAAAACAGATCACATTTCTGTTTGAGAAAAAATCAAGAAAAAGGACACAAACAAGCAGATAACAACGTTTTAAGAGAAGTGTACAAAGAGAGCAACAAAAAATAACACACAAACACATACAAGGGAATCTAAAATCCTACAACAAGGGATGAAGATTTAAAACAAAGACTTAGAAGAAAAAAGAGCTACCTAGGTGAATATGGGGGTGGAATCAAATACACAAATAAAAAAACGACGGCAGAGAGAAAAATATTCAGTTGTATAGTATTCAAATGTCGTTACGCAACTGATTTATCGAATGCGGCCCCACTTTTTATGCGATACGAGCAATACATAAGATCTATACAATGGTAAAGCTGACTTGGTGCACATACAAATAACACCTAAGTGGGTGGGGGAGGGGGGATGGGTGCGGAGACGATTCAGGAAATTAAGTGCTCCCTTAGGTGTTATGTGAAATGTAGCGAGCTCGACTTAATTGGCGTGTATATTTGAATGGCATTGCCAGCAATGTGCGGCTCCTGCCTGCATGGTGGCATGCAAGAATCAACAGCGAGGATAAAAAAAAATTAAACAAAAAGATAAAAAGAAATGAGAAATTGAACAAAATAAAATAAAGAAACAAACAAACAAATGTCGAACCATTTAATTATTGTCGGTGGATAAATAAATGAGATTTAAATTAGAATGTGAAGATGTACGAGGATAAAAAAAACTGAAATCTATGGGATTTCCGTTTCAATTCAATTGGGAGTCAGCAGAATGGGTACTAGTGTTAAGGAGAATTTGTGTGGGGAATTTGATAAATGATAATTAAGCACAATGAAATCTATATCATGCAAAATTTGAGTGCTTACACAATTACAGTGCAATAAACAGAGCTTAGAAGGTGCACAAATTGTGAAGTACCCATACTCGTGTGTATGACAATTCAAGCAATTAAATAGTAAATTATATACACGAAGCTTAAAATCTCCATATTATACGAAATACAATTCAAATTATATGTCGGTCGACCTACTCGTTACATCCATTATCATATACATCTGAATGCAATCAGAAGTCTACGGCAAAGGAATGGCAATTAGTATTAATTTGTAGAAATGTTGTTTGAACAAGCAATCAAAAGGGCACTCTTTAGAATTGCTTTTATGTGTCACAGCTCAGGTCTTCCAGCTCTTTCTCTATAGACATCTACGTACGCAATTTTCTGTACATGTATTTATAAATGTGATCAAGTGTTTCTGCTTCAGTGTTTTGGCAATAGTACATTGTCTGTTTGGCAACATCACAACGCCCTGGCAATGCCATAATCATAGTGACACGCCTTTGTTGTGTTTCCTATCAATTATGTTTCCTCACATATGTATTTGGCCAATGCGGGTGCTATATGTACAAACATATTATATTGTTGAATGTGAAATTAAGTTGCAATTTTGTTTCCTTTATGTGTACGTTTTTATATTATTGTAGTTACAAGTTTTAAATAGATATTTTAATGCATGAAGCTGCAAAAGTAACTCATTAAACTCAATAAATCTGCAACCAACAAAATTTATAAACTGATAAATAATTATTTTGTGAAAATTTGATCAGAAAATTCAAACAATAGTCAGATACACACAGATATGTCAGAGCAGCTAATTAAGCTACTTAATTTGGTAATTGTTTGAAGCCTTACAATTGTTTTCTTACGACAACGTAAGGCGCAAACGGTCGTGGTCGAAAAGCGGTGAAGCGGTCCAGACTGTGCCCAAGCCTGGATTGACGGCCAGGAAGGTTCTTCTGTGTGTTTGGTGGGATTGGCAGGGAATCATCCACTATGAGCTGCTCCCCTATGGCCAAACGCTCAATTCGGACCTGAACTGCCAACAACTGGACCGCTTGAATGCAGCACTCATGCAGAAGAGGCCATCTTTGATCAACAGAGGCCGAATTGTCTTCCATCAGGACAACGCCAGGCCACACACATCTTTGGTGACGCGCCAGAAGCTCCGGGAGCTCGGATGGGAGGTTCTTTTGCATCCACCGTATAGTCCGGATCTCGCACCAAGTGATTACCACCTGTTTCTGTCCATGGCGAACGCGCTTGGTAGTCTGAAGTTGGCCACAAGAGAGTCCTGTGAAAATTGGCTCTCCGAGTTTTTTGCCAATAGGGAAGCGAGCTTCTATGAGAGGGGCATTATGAAGTTGGCATCTCGTTGGGAACGCATCATCGAACAAAACGGCGCATATTTGACTTGAATCGCATTATTGTAACGAATTTTATGAACAATTGAAAATTCAATAAAAATACTGCAGGACTTTTTAATATAAACTATTTAAAAATTGTTTTTTAAAATAGCAAAAAAAAGTATTTCCGGATGTCGGCCAATTAACTGGGTGTAACATTTTTTAAAGATTAAATGGCTTAACGACTTAACCCTTAACAGTAGTATTACATATAACGCTTTTAAAAGTTGCGCAATTTAGAGAATATGAAGCCATTTCTGAATAAAGCTTAATATCCTTTTTAACAAAACTTCAATGTTCTTATTAATTTATATACCTGAATGAACGCAGATTAACCCTACAAAATTTTAAAACATGGTCATATTTTCATAATAAAAATAATTCAATCTCAATAAAAGTACCAATTATGTACATAACTTCAAGGTTGTACATAATTCAGATATTTCGAGATCACTTTTTCCAGGTGTCAAGATTGATGTTAATCTTAAATTACTGCAAAATTTATTTATCAAATATTACATTAAAAAATAAGTGGTTCATATTCACACACAAAATGCAGAAATTTGAAAGTGACAGCCGACTTTAAGAAAAACGGAAACCGGAAATCCGGTTTTGAATTTTGTTTACACTACACAACTGATCCCATCTGAATTTTGAAGTTCCCAACTTAGGGTGTCGTAAAGTTTAGATATAAGTGGAGAAAATCCCATTTAATTCAAACATTCAATCGCATGCGATATCTTTTAAATAAGTGTCTAAGGAACCAACCGATGTACACAACATCAACCTCATTAATTTCTATACACAAACACACATATATGCACATATTCACACTATATAATTTAGTCCTTCTACGCATACAGATGCAGACACGTTCCATGCACAAAAACGTTTGAATGCATTATATCAGCGTTTACATATAATAGCGTATATTTACCAGTTTTCCTAGAGATGTTTATCTATCCACTGTGACCTAACCTCATGTCATTCAAATATTGTAGTTACCTTTTGATACTTTGTCCTAAGCAAATACACACTTACGGCATACATATGCAAACATGTGTTTTGCGTTGGAGTTCCCCCCAACCCCTCCACCCTCCCCATGTTTTTTGAGTGTGTTTGTGCAACGTGTGTTTATGAATATAAAGCGCAGCACTAAATATTGCATACATGTAAAATGGCATATAACTATAACAGTCAATTGGGTAACATACGTGCACACTACGGGGGGATGGAAGTTATGCGGCGCTGCTCGCCCTCCATCGGGAGACACGTTCGGCACATAGCGGTTAGGCCAACATTTTACACGTGTATTCAAAAGGTATACAACTTCATACATGCCTCGACTACATTTGCATTGGAATGGTGAAGAACTCGAGCTTTAAAGCTGAGCCAATAAATAACATATATTGGCAATAGTGGAAGGGAAGGGGGGGGGGGAGGTTGAATCTGCAACCATGTGTCGATGATGAAAATCAAACTTTATGTGCGGCCCTGAATTGTGAGAGTTTGGGCACTGGTGAAATTGTGAGGGAGATTGGAAGAGTTCAGGGTTTAGACGAGTTAAAGCAAGGACCTATACAGAGAGATGAGGCTGGATGAGGATATTGTGGTCGCATGGAAAGGGTTCAAACTGTTGTCTATTATAAACAAATGAGAATGTCGCAGTCAATCGAAAATTTCTATTTACAAAGCATCCTGTAATTTGATGCTGAACAACTACACATAAATTGTATAGAAGGGTACAATCCCAAACTATCATCGTGAGTTGATTGATTTCCTATCCTGGGTTTGATACGATTTTTGTTTAACTTGCTTTTTTTCCTTTCCCTTTTTTTTCGGGTGGCTTGAGATGGCCTTTATTTTGTTCCATCATTTGCTTCTCGTTTTTTTTTTTTTGTTGCTTTATGTCTACGCTGCTGTCGGTTACAACAAATACTAATAGAGTAACTATTCGCGTCGATCCGTCATATATACTCGTTTGTGCTGCTGGTATGAATAGAGCTGCCTGCCTCATTTTGAGGTTGAGTGTTTGATTTGGTGCTAAAAGCGACTAGTTTATTTAAATGCAATCCGCTTCTTTTCCCTCATCCTTAATTCATGCTGGGATTTGCTATTGCTGTCGTTTTATACTCGGGCATTCATTTAGTATTCGCATGAGAATTAAGTAAACTCAATGGTTTTATGTTCGTGTTTGGCACATCCGTTCGCAGTTTTGTTTGTTTCAAAGGATGTTTGTAGCCTGATGAGTATTGAACTCTGTGTGTAGAATATCGTATTGCAGCGGATTTGTTTAGACACTTCCCACAATCATTTTTTGTGTGCGGGAGTGCTGAATGTGTAGCATTGTGAAATTGAATATGTGCGAAATGAATAAACATTTTGTTAAATAATAATGCCTTTGTGAAATGCAATTCTCGACTAAATAATGGAAAAAAATTGTCTGAAAATTAGTGAAACAAAACTTGTCCTGTATTTTAAATTTCGACGTTTAAAAAATATTGCTTTCTCATTTTAAGAAAAGGATTCACTTTTAGGTACTTATCATACACTTTTTATTTCAGATATGATGCCGTTCATGTCAAACCAATAAAGGAATGAGAATGTCATCTCGATTGGATGATTCTCCCCTAAAATATGAGCTACACACAGGGTAAGTCAAACACGTATTATTAAGTATACTTGCAATATATTGTAGTAATTTAGATATAAAACATTTTATCATTCCATTTATTCTCTATGTTTGTTACCCCTTCTGATGTGCAATCATTTTCTTCAACATAGTACAATCGTTTCTTATCTTATTCGCCGTTGTTCATATACCGAAATTCCCAATGAATTGGAAACTTTCTGTATTTGCCCAAAAGCAATGTCTCAAGGAGTCTGGCTGCTGCTGCTTCGTGTGTATATATAGCTAACCTTCATCTGCTCACCCAACACAAAAAAGGGGCAACAAAAAAGCAAGCAGCAGCATGCACACAATCTTATAGGTGGGTGTACCTCACAAACAAATGAATGGAAAAAAATAAAACGATAGAAATGAATTCAAATAAAGAAAATTAAGGAACTAAGAAGAGAAAACTGCACGAAAGAAATGCAGAACATAAGGATATTATCCCGAATGAAAGGGAACACCCAAAGTTTCGCATTTTCTTTTACAAATTCATGGTAAATTCGTGTACTCTCACTCCATTTTTCCCACCACCACCCCCACCCACATAATAGAGGGAAGAATCTACGAATGTAAACGAGTTGTAAGTACGTGACTTAATGCAAGACCTTATCGGTCTTTTTTTAAATGGAAACTTTGTTATTGGTTATTGGCTTTGATGCGAGTTATGGAAGGGCGAGGGCGAAAAAAGAATTAAGCCAAAAAAATTAAAACCGAATGTTGTGGGTGAGCTGGCTCGCAGCTTCTTAACGATATTATATTAATACAGCCATGAGATTCTGATGTTTAAGATGAAATTTACCAATTTGCGATAATACGATTGAGAAGCGTTGCTTTTTTCTGTTTTACTGTTACACACGAACGCAATGGGGGAAAAAAAGCACATATAAATATCCAATATAGCTATTTATTTATGCGCTTGCGGTTGACAATTAGGGAGCAGAATTTAATTTAACAAATTATTTAGAACAAATTAGTAAAGGTTGAAATGAACCGCTTAGTACATTTAACAGCGCGCACATAGCACACTTGCAAGCACCATCACCATCCATATCAGCGTGGCAGCACAGCTTCTCTGCTCTGAAGAATTACCACCCACAACGATGTACTTGTACACTTTTAATGGAAAAGGCGGGAGAAAATTACCAAAGGAATTTATTATCCAATTTGTGATACAACGAGAAAATCGTTTCTTTCCCACTTTGAAAATGTATATGGGAGCCTTGCTCATTCGCTTTAAACATTATGTTATACTGATCTTACCCTTGCTGCCCCACCCCCCTCCCCACTCTTGGGCTGAGGTGGGTGTTTTTCTTGATCCCCTCTGTATACTTTGACGAAATGTATATGGCTATGCTCTATGGAATTAACGGTTATCGTAAAGAAAAAAAAAATGAAATAAGAAAAGAAAAGCGGAAGGTGACGTGCAAAGTAGTTAGCCGGGTGTGAAAAGTTGATTAACTTTGTAGGGGAAAAAAAGAGTCAAGGATTAAACAGCACGAAGCAGAATTCTGCTTTGTATTATTAAATGGCATTACCTACGAAATCGATATAGTTTCAGGTGAATGGAAACACGTTTTGAGTGCAGTTTACTGAAGGGTAACGAAATATATCTATGCAAAGAAAATGCAATTATTATTTGTTATGTAACTGCAGAGATTTCCTCATCACATTTTCTTTTTTAATCTTCCCCCATACATCAATTCCATTTTAAAGAAAATATCCATTTTTAAAATGTGTAAATTACATTTCCAATTATCTAAACATGCAATTAACAACAAATGCTGCATCATGTTTTCTGTACATGAAAAGACATTTCCATTTGTACAAAAAAGAAGAAGAAGAAAATCACCCTCATTGAAATTACCTGATATTACAAACAGCATAAATCACAAGGCCGCCAGAATTTTCGTTTGAACAACCTCAGCCTCATAATTATAAATATAAATCGTAAAGTTTTGCTTTACCAAGAATAAGAAACCCCACACACACCTCCACAACCCTACACTGCTTTAGTCTATTGGGAATTAACAGTATAAGAAAATACATTTGGCAAACAAGTGTTACAAGAAATTGCAACATTTTCGCTTGTAATTCAGTTAACGACCGTGCAATTTTCTATTTATAATCTGAAATAGCTACCCGGTTTTTGCCGCACTCGGAAAAGGCATGAGAGCTCAAAACTTATAGAGTACTTGTACACCATTTTACTTCTTTGCGTGTGTAATTCCGTACACAGCTTATAAAGTATAAAGCTCCCCACTCCTGGTTATAAACAAACAGGGACATTTGGTGCCGTAAGGTGTACCCATATAATGTTGTCCTTCAAAGCTTTTCTTTCTTGTGAAGGTGTGCGTGAAAATTAAAATTAAAAACAAGAAACGGAACTGTATTCTTAACTTTTATTTGTTGAATAAGTTGAAGCTTGGTTATTGCAATTGTGTTTGCATTCAAATGAAATGGACTGTTATTGCAGCAAATTTATTGTCAAAGATTTATTTGTGCTATTTAATTTTAGGTTTAACTTACACTAATGACACGAATATAAATTATTGTCAATTATTTGAGTCCTGCCAGAAGTTTACACATTGTGAAATAAATTTTGAAATATTTAATTGAATTAATTAAAACAATGATTTTGACACTTAGAATTAAAGAGATTAAACTTTTATAAGATTAAGTGCTGCGACAACTGTATTTCTTGAAAGCTTGAATTACATAATTCTACTCAAAAAAGTAAATTGAAGTCCTTTTCGAAGATAAAACTAAAAAGATTTCAATCAAAATTAATTTTTAAATTTATAATGATCTAATATTAGAACACTTTTACAACAATCCATGTCTTAAATCTGAATGTGCAAAAAACCGCAGTGGTCCTTTTTTTATCATTTTCCTTCAATTATTTCCCCCATTTTGTAAATGGTGTTGTTTTAGGCCATTACGTGTGTGGTTATCCAAAGGGTCCCATCCCCAACGATTAGATTTAATGTCCCACACGAAGAGGACACATGAAATATAAAATTTGAATTACTGTGTCGAAGGGTGCTGACAATTTATTGATATGAGAGAATAATTGGCGAGGCAATGTCTATTACAATGCTCATGCCGCATTTTCACTTTAATATTTATGTCGATTATGTAATGCGTGCAACGTGGAGTTGAAGGGGTTGTGAAATTTATGGTTTTTGTGAGAATTTTGAAGAATGGATTCCATATTATGCAAAAAGCGCGCGCCAATTGTAATTATATGGTTGAAAAGTTATTTGGAGAATTTATGTCAGTACATTTTGATGCCACATAATTATATTATTACGATTTTACAACGAAGTAAATTATTGATGGGCGGAATTTTTGAAGTGAATTACGTAAATTTAATTGAGTTTTATTTAATTTATAGGATAAAATATATATTTTTAAATGACCTTAACAGATATTTTGGAAACATGTATTCTTAATTCATTATATTTTTATAGTAAATACATATTTTAATATAATAATATTTTAATAATAATATAATCACTTCAAAATATTGCTGCAATGTCAAATTTTTATTACTAAACATCATTTATAGTTTTATTTGCAAATCAGATAGTTAAGACACTCAAGTGCATAGAGTCTAGAATGGCAGATCATTTCCTTCTTCTTAATGCAACAAAATTGAAATATATTTCGATTATAAGAGCACAACAGCTGTTGCTGTACTGTTGACAAATATTGTCACTAACATCTGTGAGATGGCGAAATTATTAAGTTTTGTTTTGGAAAATGATGTGAGCAAGATATTTTGAAATATACAAATTGAAATCCATGCAATGTTGCATCAGACTTTTTTGGTTTAATATTCTCATTTTTAAAATATTTTTTTGCCACGTTTTCTTTTATCCAAAAGTGAAGGGAGATGACAAAACAATATTCAATTCGTAGCATTTATTATTTCACCTCATCCTGAAATCATCAACTTTAACTATTTTCATTAAAAACAATATCTTCTATTAATCCACACACCAAAGTCAATAGAGCGTTTGTAATAATGTCAGGATCAACTTTAATCCTCTTCGGTAAACAATTTTATCTCCATCATTGCGACACAAATTGCGTATTGATTGCAGAATTCTTCATTCGTAAAATTCTTTGCACATTGTGCATTATTGAAAGTGCAATTCAATACAAACATTTCATACAAAATTAGAGGTAAATCAATTGAAATGAGGATCCAAAGTACGTATTATATTCTCCGTCATTAAATAATAAATCTCTTCATAACCAAGAATAGTCCAAACAAATCAATGCAATAATTTGCTACATTTAACAGAGTGATCCGCATGGATTTGATCTTTGTATTTAAGTAAATACTTAAGAATTGAATGAGCATATTGAGCACCCTTCTTCTTCTTCTGTTACACCCTCCATTTTGTGTACATTGAGAAATAAGTCATCCATTCCTTATGAAGAATTCGCTTATAAACGTACGAGGCTACTCACATGTGAGCAAAAGTTTATTTATGACTGACAATTTCGAGATGAATGGCAATGATGAAGATGCTGTGCTTTTTCATTGAAATTCTTTCAGCTTCATGCGAATCGCTTATTCGAATGGTATAAGGATTGTGGTGTGCAGATTCGTTGTTGATATTTATTCGGCATGAAACAACAACGATTTTCGATCCGCTCCTTTCACTCCCCCCCCACACTCACAAACACATACCAATTTTTATTGAAACATTGCCAACGTTTGTCTGTAGTCTTAACAGTTTACAGACAAACATACCAATATTTGGGGAAAAACTCCCAGAAAAAGCACAACATTTCTCCATTTTTCTGCAACTAAATACAATTTTTTTCGCCTCATTCTGTTTGTTTTGCTGTTATTTCTTTTTCTACTCTTCCGGAAATAAGTTTCATCTGCAATGCCGATTTTCATCCAGCAGAACCCTTATCAAATAGTCCATCCGATTGTCATTATTCTCGCAGCACTGCATTTTGCTTTACACATATTATTATTACGTATATACTATAAATACAGTAAAGGTTTGTGATTCCATATTACATTGCTGTAGGGCGAAGAATTGATGCTGCTGCTGCAGTCAATCGTGTTTGCCTACAAATTAAGACTAAAAGTCGAGTCACATATTATACGCGTAGTTAATGGTGAACCCTTAATCTTCTTAAGCTGATTCAATATAAGGTTGATTTTTTTTTGCTCTCGCTTTGGACATCATTGCCAAGCTGGATGGGGAGGCTGGACGTTGGTGCCAGTGTACAAACCGAGGATATTCCCAAAATGTTGACATCTGAGTAAATATAACAAGTTAATATTTTTATGTGTCAAACTGGATTGGCAAATGCGCCATATAAGGGGAAGGGAAGTAAATGGCAAAGATTTTTACATTACCAAGCCTTGACTGATGTGTGTGATTCGTCATTTGGTGGGAGACGACGATGCAACATCATTGGGTGCGTTGATTTGGTCAATCTTTAAATATAATATGGGATTTGAGTGATGTTATTTATGTGTAATAAGTGAAGCAATGATGTGGGAGGGTGGTACTCTATTTGATTTAAGGATTAGGGATGTGTAGGGATCGTTAAATTAGTTGCCGAATAAAATTATGTTCATCCGGAATGTTTAAATGGCAATGAACATGTTGTGTCATGAAAAATATAATTTCATCAAATCAGATTTGGGGATGGAAAAATAAATGGAATTTCCTTTAGCATAATTAAAGCGGTTTTATTTCATAAAATGTTTACACGAGTTAATTATATTTTTCGTTCATTCTGTCTGCTTGTAATATAGTAAATTTACTAATAGCTTTTTATTTGGTTTGCAAAGCAAAAAGAAAAATTCTTCTTCACACCATGAATAAATTCCTTCACATCAGCAAAACTTAAATCCATCCTTCGAATCAACCTTTATTGTACTTTTCAATAAACACTAAACATAAAATGACACTTTCCAATTTAGTAACAAAAGCATATCCGTCCCCCACATTCATGACCAAAAAAGGTTTCCTCTCAAACAATCTCCAAAAACATATTGACTAATCATGAACCAAATCAACATTTAGCCATGTACGGCAATATCGTATACAAGATGGAAAGACAAATATGCTTAGTTTCAAGAAACGTGATGTGAATAGAGGTAGGGCCCATTAGAAATGTCCCAATCACATACATATTCCTATACACCGGGGGTGGATGACTCCCTCGCAAAGAAAAATTTGTTTGTGTGTGTGTGTTTTGGTTTTTATTTTCCATCGCATCCTCTGAATGTACCAGCGTTGCAGTATGCTTTCATCCCTTTTCCCTCATATTTATATACGTCTTATAGAACAAAACACGGATCAAATAAATGTACATATAAAATGTGGGTGGCTGCTGGCACATCGAATGAAGAAAAACTCATGGTGGAAAAACTTCTGTTAATAAAAAAACCCCTATAAATATCAGTTCGGTGGTTGTTTATACACATTCCTGTTTGTATTACTGAACGAGCGCATGTATCCAGTTTAAAGATAGGGCTAATTTAATTTGTTTCCTTTTTTCGTGTGCTGCATGTTGTATATGCGACGAGTGTACCATGGTAAAGTTATTGGCTACAGCGTATGTGTGTATACTGTTTCTTCATCTGTTGGTTCATATGGAATGGCATATTTGGGGAGAATAAATATTTCGGCTAGGTCCAGCTAGGCGCGTCCGTATCCAACATCGTGATACTTGGAATGCGTATCACAAACTTTTGCTGCCGTAGCGCAAGAGAAGAAAAAGATTTTTATGGGTAACAGCAAATTTAAGGGCGAGTGATTGTAAATTAACCAATACGCGCAATTTAAATGCGGAAGATTTTGTGGGGTGGGGGGGGGGATCACGCGTTTATACTCATGGGGTAGTTACACAAATTGAAAAGTTTAATTGCGAGAAGAAATCGTAATCGATTTAACAAAAGTGCGGGAAGTTCGACCAATAACGTGTTTGCCATTGGTTGTGGAGAAGAACAGCAATGGCAGGCAATTATTATGCCAGCAACTTTTATGTTTCGCTGTTTCACATAATACGGCAAGTATAGCAATAAAGCGACCATAATGCATTTTTAAGGCAAATTCAAATGCCTGCAGACTAAGTATACAGGTTGTGTGGAAAGAAATATTTTGTTGTTGAGTTTATGTACGGCACACATTGTAAAAAGTTTTTGATTTTAGGACTGCTGCGTCAGTCTTGTTATAGTTGTATATAGAATACATTGCAGGAGGCGAATGCATTTGGCATGAGCCGGAAATGAGCTGTCATTGCACGTTTTTCCGTGTTATATGTTGTGTGTTGTTGTACCTTTGTGAAGGCTTTGTGGAGTGGGTTGTCTGCGTATAACTAACGCGATTGTAAATTTCATTAAAAAAGAAGTAAATGGTTTATAGTTCCCATTGCTAAATACATTTGCAAGACATTTTCTTTAATTAAGCATAAATCTATTTGCGAAAGAGAGACTTAAAAATATATAAACTGCGCCATCTATTTGAAAAATTTAGAAATAAATAGGTTGATGTCTTTGATATTTTTTGTTCATAATTTAATATGTCCTTTTTAAATTTTATAAGCATTTAAGACAAGTACAAAAACAACTACCCTTGCGAAAAAATCTAAAGACATCATGATAGGACATGTGATGGAAGCTTTTAAAATCTATTTTGTGAAATATATTTGTGATTGATTAAAGTTCACTAAACTTTTAAATTGTTTATGTTTCAATTCAAGTTCAATTTTTTGTTATTGTACGAATAGTAATTGTATTACACATTTGTACAGCTAAACTGACCGCCAGAATATGTTTATCAAAATATAGAGCAGCCATTAATTAATTAAAAATCAACATTCACCAAATATTTTCCACAAACTTTTCATTAAATAAAAACAATAATTTGTCCTCATTATTTTCCATCTCACTGCATATAGAAATGAAGTGAAAGGGACGAAAACGAACAATTCGCCCAATGGATTATCGTGCGGGTGCCAAGTGTGAAAATGAATAATAATAATTTGCCAACTAATCCACATCCTTTAGCTATTTTTAAATATGTATAGCTCTATCTATGTACGTGCATACGTTTGTTGCTTTTCTCGCACCAAATCCGATTATTAAATTATAATCCATGAATATTAAAACCTCCCTTAAAATATATACAAAATATGGGTGCACTGTCAGAGTTATCGCATCTACCACGAGGTCTGCATAAATGCTATTTTATATGTTGGATAGCTTAGCAATGTTCCTTTACTACACCAAAATGTATATTACATATAAAGCTGACTCTGTTATGCATGGAGAGATGCTTTAAAATTTAATTCTATTACATGCTGAATTTGAAGTGTTGATGCTGTGCCTTCTCTGGCGACGCATAATAGTCATCGTCGTTGCTTTGCTGTGCCGGAATGCTGGTGCACACAGAAACTGTAAATTACCATGAAAACAATCGTGTGAAAAATTTGAATGAAACATCGTAATTTAATTATGAACAACAACAAAGATGCAGCAGCTAAATGCTGTTCATTTTATGATGAAATTTATTTAAAGTGTAACATCTTATTTGCACGGTGCTAAATTTGCATAATTTTTTATGCAAGCGAGCACTGTTGCAGTAATTCCATGTAGTGAAAGCTCGTTTTTGTACAAATATCGGCATTTACACTGTGCGTTTTTTGGAACAAAGTAACGTTACACAAACACACATGAACATTGGGATGTGATGAAATTTAAGTGTAGTTCCTAATATCACCATGCCACTTTGAATATGTATGACTATGGCGTGGGGTAAACGCTAACGACGTATTCTACTAAATTGAGGTTAGTACAACTAACTAACTCTGCATAAGCACATCTCCGAGACATTTCTGGTACCCAACATTTTAAGTATATTAAACCAAACTACCCACAATCCCAAGAATGTGAATGTTTCTACCTAACTGGCTTTAAAACAAATTTGTGCACCTCTTCGATGAGCGATCATTACAAGAGGCATCCAGCATATGTGAATTTAAAAAAATCATCTCCCATCCTACCTTAGTATTTTCCAGTACATGGAAATACTACCACAAACTAACCAATACAACCTTCTTGTTGAAAATCCCCTGTTTCCCTCCTATAGTATACATTCAGGATTACTTGACTTTCATCGAGTCTCATTTGTTGTTTTAATGCAAAACGGCCAACGGCACTGTTATGGCTGCGGAAGGTGTCGTCTTTGGCTGGAGGGTGCCTCATGTAATGTAATGTTACGGTAATATTGTGATCTATCTGCAGAAATTTGTTTCCAAATGACATATTAAAATGCAAATTCCAAACTAGTTGGTATGCTGGGAAAATTCTGTCGGGAAAAATCGTTTTTTATGAGATTTCATGTTGCGTTTTGGCTGTTGTTCGTTTACTGCAGGGTTTTTTTTTCTCCTGTCGTTTTGCTTCGTCTTTGCTCCGTCTTTTTTTGTTGTTGTCAAACTTTGAAGCACAAGGTTAATGCTTGGAATTGGAAAGTTTATTTTTTATACGCAATATATAGCTTGTGGATGTTAAAAGATTAGCATCCGGTGAGGATGCTATATGTAAATTACATAATGTTGTATAAAGTGTCGTGATGTCAGTGCGTTCAAGGACTTGCATTTAAAAAGGATGCAATTAGTCTTCAAGTATGAGAATTTTTCGGAATGTATTTTATTAAATTTTTTTTTAACAACATTTATGAAACACGAACTGTTTTCACTTGAAAAAATTATACAACAAATAATTGTAAAGGCAAGTATTTTTCATCAAGCATCAAAAGATAATTGTAATGTCAAGTTAAGGTCATTTAATTTTAATATTAATTAATAGAATAAAGGATTAAACGAACACAATTCATAAAACAAAACTTAAATTATGGAAACTTTAATTTAACAAACATTAAGTTGCAAGTGAAGTACAGGATTAATTTCATTAAATTAGAAACAATAATAAAATGATGTGATACTCACAAAGACACAATTTCGTGGAACGTTCAGCAAATTTTTCACGCACAAAAAAAATCTGACATTTTGATCGTCTCCGAAACATGTTACATATCAAATATGTACATCTTAATTATGCAGTAGTCGGATATAAACTACACAGGAACATCATGTTTAACATCTTTAAACACTAGTACATATTATTTTCTTGGATGCATGCATTTCTGAGTTCAAGGAGATGTTGAAATGGAAACAACTAACATTATACGACTGCGATTCATGTAATTGTTTGCTAAGTCCTCCCAAACACGTTTCAATTATTTGCATTTTATGCACGTGGGTTAATTTTCTGCATAAAAATTAATTTTAATATGATTTCATAATGTGTAACAATGAACGTTAATTCGTTTTTTACATCAACTGAGTAGTTTATAAACATGATAACAAAAAAATAAGCAAGACAATCTCTCAATGAAAAAAAGAAACATTTACTCTTTTCCAAAATGTGTTTTTCCATTGTTAGGAAGCATACATTTATTTAACTTTTGATGACATGACTTTATGCTGGATTAAGGAAAAGCTTATTTAATTATTATCCTGTTTTCATTACAAAACTAATTACTGTAATTAAATCACACAATTCCTCAATATGTGTAACATTTAACAAAAACAAACATAATTAGATTAAAGTTGGTGCTAATAATAGAACATATTATTAACAGTATGACGTCGTTATTTTTAATTACTTGGTTGTATGGCCAATATATCCTTTCTTCGTTCGGTGTTTCAAAATGACAGCATGAGCTTGAGACACACACACACAAACACTTTAAGCATATTAATATGAAATTTCCAAGCACAGTTTATGATAGTGTTTGATGGGGAATTTACATTGTCTAAGATTATCTAGCTTGTTCTTTTATTTAAATATTTATAGTAAGTTCCTGATGCATGCAGAGCTTTCTCATAAATTGATCCAATTTTATTAGAAATGTGTGCATTTAAAAGCTGCTTAGAAAATGTTTCTGCAGAAATCCAGACTACTATGTGCTTTGCCACACAATATTTAAGCATTCCCTATTAAAGTGTGACTCAAATTAAGATCTTAACAATATACAGTAATAGCCATTCTTTATGGCCCTTTCATAACTCACAATTAATGTGTGATTTGTTTGCTCGTCTCATTTCGATCGCAATAAACTGGCCGCACTCTGACGTTTATGGCCACAACACAAACAATAAAATGATAGCGATTTTCCCCACTTGTTCTTTGGACTATAGATCATTTTGTTCGGAATTTATGGGCCCTCAAAGATGACACTGTTTTAGTTATAACTATTGCTTGTATTTGTTGTGTGCTGCTGGGAAAACTATTATAAGCTTTTTGTGACTATTCGGCAAAACAGTTCGTCCCCAGGAATATGAGTTTTTAAGTTGATTGCCACTTTAGACTCTTATGATCAATCAAATCGTATTATGACAAATATGAGTACGCTTCGTCAAGTTGGGGAAATTAATTTTCAAGGATGTTGTGAGTTGTGATTATCACATTTTTTCAGTTATTGAAATTAAATATTTTTGGACTCCTTAATAGTTATTTAAAACACAAATTAAAACCAATTACAAATTCAGAATTCAATGAAATAACAACACAACATTATTAAATTCATAATCAATTTGAAATGCAATCGTGTCCGTAATGTTATTATATCTTTACCTTAAAATCACTAACTGAATTGACGTCGTCGTGTATTAAGAGTTGCTTGAGTACATGCATCAAAGGATGCTGCAATAATATTTGCATAACAAATTCCTATTCAAATTGTATGGTAACCCTTATCTGTTGCCATGCAGCACTTAATGCTGACCACTGTAACGATGCTAAATACATTAATATAATACAAGCGTAGCTGCAAATAGTACTTCCCTGTGCTGGTAAACCTTTTACTAATTATTTCAAAATTGGTTACAGAAATTGATTAGAAATTAGAACAGCCCCCAAATTTAATCGCCAATATCTATTGGGATTTCAGACTGTATCCACAATCATTATTGCAATAATAATGATTGTTATTATAGCCATAAATTACAGTGCAATTACATGTCAATATAATTGTAAACGTGTCCTTAAAATTGTTTGTACATGTTTGTGGGTATCATCGAGGTTTATCGGCTTTTTCGGGTCACATGCATTTCAAGTTTCAATCCCCCTCGATAATGTACTCGTGTGTATTTAAACACACGCAGGCATGCAATCTGCAGAGCTTATAACATGTTGGTGCCAACACTCCCCACACACATACACTATATGCAGATAATTTAATTTAACCAAATATATGCCAAAACGCTGAGTGAGTGTGAGGCGAGATGCTGTGGATTGTGTTGTTGCCCTGGCCCGCATGTTTATAACGTAAAATGGCACCACCTCGCACCCACATCATCTTAAAAATTGACTCAAACTTATTCATACATTATATGAACCCATAGTCTAAACATCCCCTTCACGTAATTTAGAATAATCTGTGGGTGAGCTCAAATATTTAGCATTTGTACACCAATGTTAAGTAATATATGCAATACTCGTATACATAGGCATGGGGGTAGGTAATAAACTCAAAATATTTTCACCTTCGAGGTATGCCACAAGACATGTGTTTTGGTATTTGCATAGATGCGGATGGAAGAAGTGAGGCAGCACACACATTTACACAATGTGTATTCTGGGTACCACTTAAATGCTTTTAGCATAGACTTATTGAATCGTTACATCGGAGCATGGTGTGTGTTTGCGTGCGTGTGTGTGTGTGTGTATGAAAGCCAGTTGATTTCAAGATTGGGAACAATGATTATATTGTGAAAGGATTCCCGTGTGCATGAATCGGATATGCAAATGTATGGACAGTTCATTAACGTTGGATTAACACCTGTATACAAATAAATATGAAATTTGTTGTGATGCAATTTGGATGGGGGTAGTCAGTATTTTGAATGTTGCAATGTTTATCCAATGATAAGGTTTGGGGGATTTACGTTTTTTTATTGTAAAATTGATTTCGATTTGTTAAGTTATTTGCTTTGTAGGATTATACCGGTGTATTTTACGTAAAATGTGTGCTGATTAATTTTGTGGTATTAATGCTATTGGGATGAAAATAGGGTCAATTGTGGTGAATTCCAATAAACGTAATCGGTTTAAAATGATTTTGATTGCATATTGAGACCGATTTGAATTAATTCTATTGAAATACCATTATTCGGTGATTTCATTATGTTATTTTCAATTAAAATGCAAATAATGGCACTAACGAAATTCGCCATCTGTTGGCAAGTAGGTCATCACGTAAGCTTTGTATAGTTGGTTTTTGTCTTTGCTAAATTTGTATAATTGCCTTAAAAGTTGTGTTGTCAATTTTTATTTATATAATCTGTATAAAAAAGGTAAAAAAAAATTACTTCTATAAATTATTTCAGTACACTAAACTCAATATGGAATTAAAAATATTCGCCCCATTATTATATAAAGCCATCAATGAAACGGCTTAATCAATCGATTCCTACTTAAAACCCTTTTTGTGTAGAAAATAAAAGCATTGAAGTTCGCGTTTACACTTTAGAGTGGTTTTAATCAATTGCACACAACAATTTCCCACTGTAGAGGATCTACCCCTCAAAATGATGATGAATTCAAACCCAACAGAATACAATAATAAATTGCGGTCCCAATATATTCACCCCTTAAATGCGATAGCTTTATGCATGCCAACGACCTCGTTGTATCTCTTTACACGTTCAATATGCATTACTCCATAAGCTTCATGCCCCGTGTTGTTGATGCAAACAGCAAAAAGGTATAAATGCAAAATCTTGAATAGAAATTGGTCAGCAATGAATGTGTATACCCTTCTAACCCTGTTTCTATCGCAGGCATTCTCTGCCGCCACTCACGCCCCGCGTATAGTTATACGTATGTTTGCATATCTCGCAACATCATGGAAAGATGCAGAAAACATTTTCCAAACATCTCTATGCAATATATATAAAATATCATATGGTTGTACAAAATGAAGAGATAAATTGATACCAACAAACCAAAACACGAACACATAGAAACACTGCAGCAAGTAGCAACATGGCGATACACGTATTATACTGTGCTGTCTGTATATTCACATTTAAACAACCCTCGCAATCCGGTGCGCTATTTCACATTCAAAACAGTACCCGAGATAACCATTAAAGACTGTACTTGAGTGAATTAGAAACCATCACTAGAGAGTAATTCCAGCTATCATTTTGATGGGTAATTTTATTACTGGAGATGGTCATGTTGGCCTGGCCCCTCTTGACTGCAGCTCTTTGCTTTATGTAATCCCACCCATCTCCTTCACCACCCACATAGAAGCTGATCTCTACTTGTATCCGCACTTTGCAACGCTTTAAACCACCCCAAAAATGCTATATTATGGTATCATCCCTCCAATGCTGCCAATGTTTGCTGCACACTTTCAAATGGTCAACATTAAAAAGTCCATATTGTGTTTTACATATCTAAAATAAATCCATTCTGTTTGTGGTATGGATATTCAACATTCCCACAACAACATGCTCGTGCATACAGCGTTTTGTTGAAGGGGATGTGAGAGGGATGAAATGGGCAATGCAGAAGATATGGGGGGGGGGGTTGAGTTTGGTCTGTTTAAATTATTGTAAAATTTTGACCGAGTCTACGTGTTTGTGTGTGTGTGTGTGTGCATGGAATCGTTTGTTCATGTTAAAATACTAAGCATGGATTTTAATATAATCTCCCAGGCAACACCAAAAACACCGCACACACAGAGTGAGGTGCAAGTTAATTGATATTTAGATACTTATCTTAAATGCCATTAGTAAAACCTAAGTGACTTAAATTTGAAACTCATTCGATGTGGTCGCATCTTTGTGTGTGTCACACTTCTCCAGAGGGATTGCTACTGCTATTCAAAATGTTGGAGTACTTCTCTACTCATTTCGGATTCATGTGGATCTACTTAATGTACAGCTGCATTATAGTCGAGAGGGGTGTTTTGTGACAACGTACGACATCACCTTGTGTTTCAACACAGCATTATAAATACGAGGAGTGATGTGGAGCAGCAGCAGAAGCAGCAGCGTGGTTACACGAGGACATGCTGCCCTCCCGCTTTTGCTGCAGCCATTCGCACGATCATGATAAAATCATTGTAAATAACAATTGTGGAAATATGTTTACGGTTGGCTCTTATGGTTTGGGAACACTTTCCGAAACACGTACAGCCATTATTTTTAGGATGCGCGCCCCTTGTGCAACCCCATCTCCAACATTGCGTGCAGAGAGTGATTGTGAATGTGAGACGGGGTAGTTATACATCGCGTCGCGTTTTGTATATTTACAACATTTTAGGATTCGCAATTTAGGATGGGGGGGGGGGACGAGTAGCCAGATAGAGTTCTACTAGTTAGTGGGTCTAGCATTTAGGTTGTCTAAAATATAAGGGTCGTATAATATTTAATTAGCACTGAAAGGTGCAAGACGGTTGAACTTTGCATTTTGCGCGTATGGAAACAACAATAAAAGCGGTGGGTCACGTACGCCGCTGGAGCATATTTCGAGGTGTAGAAGCACAAGCCAATGAAGGCTGCCTCTATCAATAATAATTTCGCTGATTTAGTATATTTTGAAATTCGTTTCAGCACACACTTTCCCCATAGCTTGTAATAGCATTCTTGTACAATGAGTATTGAGCACTTGAACAATTTTTGAATCAACTTTCATTGTTCAGTATGGAATTGAAATGCTTATGCAACTCTGCACATTTTTCCTGTATTGACCTATTCCGCCTCTCCATTCCACACCGTTTTCAGCTCAAAAACATTCTAGCTCCAAATTCTGTGCAGATGTGTTCCTTTGTTATATGGTCGAAAACATTAATACTATTAAGGGTACACTTTCTTTTGTGATTAATTTTCAATTTCATTGCAATATAAGGATTCGCGATGTTATTTGTTGTGGTTTTCGTTGTCATTAAGGGCGCTGTTTGAATTCATTGATTTTGCCTTCCCCGAAAGCTATGGCAAACTTTTTGGGTATTTGAAATTGAACCTATTGAAATCGGAACATGCCAAAAGCTTTATGAAATAAGTCTAAAATTTACAATAAATGCGGATACAGGAATTTTTCCACTCCCCCTACATCCACGCGAATAAAAGTGTAATCCAATTTTTATTTTTAGTGCTCTAAACAAAAAATAAATAAAAAGTTCACTGCTTCAAACTGAATGCACCAATAGACCTCTATTATACTATGTAATAAAGAGTTGCGCATTTCGATAAATCCTTAAATAAACATCAACATGCCCCTTGTGTCATTGAACAACAAAAAGTGAGAGAAAAAAAAAACCCTCCATGTAAAAATAAATAAATTTTGATTCCCCATTATATTGCGGCTGGTGTATATAGTTATTGGTTATGCAACTACCCAGTCGGCCACTTACCATAGCTGAAGAGGCCACCATACGCCGATCATGCACCCCCTCCTCTCCGTGCAGAATAAAACACACCCCCACTTCCCCCCCCCCCCCCCCCCCCAACAAGGAAAGTGTACCTACTCGTATAGCACAACTTGATTTATGCTTATGCGAAAAGTATAAAAAGTTTTCCACAGTTGTTCGTTTCCTTTTCCCAAAATATGTATACAACGGGATGTATATGTATGCAGTAAGTAGACGCAACGCAACATACACTCCATCTCCGATGTCCTGTCGTATATCTCCCGGTTGGTTTCATATTAGATGGATTTTGATTTTCATATGATAAAAGAGTATAAAAACGAAGAAGTTATGGGGACATAAACTAAGTGTATATAGAAACAAAAAGTGATGCGATTTTTTTTCTACATCCCTTTATGTTGGGATGTGGAGGTCTATCGAGTGTAGATTGTAGTAGACAGTAGTAGTTGGGTGGTGTGGTGTGCGGTGGACGCACGAGCAGCATTCGGTACTGGCAGTGCATGCTTCCAGTGTCACAGACACGCAATATACATACATTGATGGTGCTGCGACTCGACTAGATAACTGTGTACTCAAAGAATAACGTTGATTTATTTGCTAATAATTTTAGGATATCACTTTTTAAGTGATTTATTATTTAGATGCGAGGAGTGTGGGCGCGCATGTAAAAGTGCCCTTTTCGTATCGGAAATTTTTTTCCTATTTTTGTGCAATATATGAACTCTGTCTTTTGAGCCTATTTTGCTCCTCACGATATAGTGTCGCCTTTCTACATGTGTGGGTTTATATTATTTTAGTTCACCCTGCAAAACTTTGACTGTATATTTTGTGCTTGCCGCCACAGTGATGAAGTAAATCCAATAAACATATATTTTATTTTAGAATGTTAGAATAAGGGTCGATGACGACAACTCTTGACAACTTTGTAAATCGTTTTTTATTTAAATTAGGTAAATCGATTTTCCAACGCAATTTTTTTTTATTGTGCGGAAGAAATTTTCATTGAACGTGTTCTATGATGATTGCAATACGACTAGAGATGCATTTTAAATAATATTTGTGATAAAATTGTGCAGAGTTTAATTACTTGACCCATTTTCAGGACTTTTCTTTAATCACTCTACACCAATTATATTTAACAATGCATTTTTTTTAATTTTTTGCACCATAATTCGAAGCTGATAATTTTAATTTGACTATAAAATGATAACTTTAATTGATTTTTTTCCTTTATTAATATATTTTTTTTGATTTTTTTAATTATTTTCATTTTTCATTGACTTTAACAACAAAACAATTAAAGAAAACTTTATAAAATTTGTGGGTTGATTTATGGAATTAAATATTTAAAAAATAGAAACAAACAAAAGACATTTTTGAATCTGAGAAAAAAAGCATAAATTTAAATTTAAAATATTTTACGAAACCTTCAGTGCCGCAAATTGTTTTTTTTTTGTGTCTCAACAAATTTTTTTTTTTTTTACCCTCAAACTATACCTCAACCATGTGCAACGTGTGTGCATAACTACCAAATAGTTTGTTGAAAGTTAGTTGCGCTGAAAAACTATTTGAAGCCAAAAAATGCGCATCACATCCGCATAACTAAAGTATATGCATTTCAGTAATTAATATTCCACGAAAGTTTTGTCAAAGGATGAACATTCAATACACGACTTCTTCCGCAATTTTGAGTTTAATTTAATAAACTTTACCAAACTTCTTGCACTGCACATAAAAATCAAGGTAAGACTTTCTGGTTAAGTTTAAAATAAAAAATTGCGTAAACATTGCATTTAATTAAACAACAACACAAACATTCGTCTATTTAAATAATGTTGAATTTTGGGTGCACAAGCTTCAAGTTTACTGTAACTATTTAATCAAATGAATGTCTCAGAACATGCAGCTTTGTAAAGCAAACACAGAATGGATTTAAGGGAGAAGAAAAATTCCCACACCTTGTCACTTAAATACAGGCTAAACGACTGTAGCTGGTTACGTCAGAAAAGGCAGACGTATATTATATGTATATAAAGAAAGCACAACAAAATAAATGTGCATGTTAAAATTTAGGGGTTTTAATTTAGGACGTGACCATTGAATGTGCCTTTTGTAAAACGTTGTATATTGAAATCAGAATGGTAAGCAAATTCGTTCGATGCAAACGGAATGAGCAAAATGGACGCTGTACTGACTGCGCGCTTTCAAATGAGATTCATTAAGATTTTTTCTTGTTGCCTTGTTCCTTACTTTTGGGAGAAATTGCGCTTCTTACCTTATACATCTAATTTCATGGAACTGACGAAACATTTACGTAACCGTTGAATTTGAAACTTTCTTCAAATGTACCTATTTTTTTTCAAATACTTTGGAAAGAGTTTTCTTAAAATTATAAATTTTTTTCCATTCCACAAAACCACTGTACTCTTATAATACGTAAGGAGTATAACAAATTTCGCAGTTTTAAATAATTGCCAATTTTCCTTGAGCATTTCATTTTCTCAATTTATTTTTTCTTCATCGTCTTACCCTTCACAATTTTTTAAAGAGAAATCTGCATTCAAACCCAGTTTTTCTCCTTCTTCAATTTACAAAAATGCTTCCTCCTCAACCCCCACCCAACCTCTTCACCACTTTAAACTAGTCATCCACATCGTAACAAATTTTGTCGATTTCTCACAATTTTCTCTTTATAAGTAATATGTTGTTGAGAAAAGTAGTAAAAAAAATCTTAAATGTTTTCAAGAATTGAGAAAATGTTGCGGTACTTCAAAATAATAAGGGAAAGGAAAAGAGCGAAATCACAACCGTATACATACACAAAGAATTTACGGAAAATAAAATGTCAATCAAAGTTGAAATGCAATTTGATGACTTAAACTTGAACGCGCTTTTGCGCTGGCTTACAAAACGCACATGATTGCTTGTTATTTAAACGTGCTTTAAATCTACCCCCTACAGATTTTTGCATTCATTTCGTTTTTTGAGAAAATTGCAGTAGACAAAATATTTCTCAGAAGCCACATACTCGTATAAGTCATGTACATTGTACAGTGTCGACGAGATTGCAGTTCGTACTGCTGGATGGAAAATTTGCAGTGCCGCGTTATATGGGGAAAGGGTTTGAATTTTCCGAATTAAAGCGGGATTAACCTTTTTTGTGCGGATTTCCTTACACATGCATAACTGTACGGGAATTTCAGTGGCACACACGGCTTCCAACATTTTTTTTTCATTACGCTGGCATCGTTATTGTGTTTTGCGCTGTGGGGATGCAAAATTTATGGTGGAAAATCCGGGTTTGATGATTGACATTTAACTGGCGAATATGTAAATTTTCGTTGCAATCTTGCACGGATTAACCTGAAAAATCTCGGCGAATTCATGGACTATGCATTTTATACTCAATTATGATGATGGAATGTGCCAAATTGTTATTGATTGATGGATGGCTCGTAAAGGTGCAAGGATTTTTGTATCCGTTTTTATCTGAACTGTTGTTTTTATGTATTATTTCTACAGCAGAATTTTCAATAATTTTGTTATAAGCTAATTTATGTAATTACATCACCACCGTTAATTACTTTAAATTAAATGCACAAATATTATTTGTTATTGAAATAAAAGCAAAATCTTTAAGCTCTTGAAGTCCCTTATGAAATCTACATTAATCATTGATTTGAGTTGAAGCAATGTAAATTTCTTTTATTGTAATAACTTTATAATTTCAATACTTTTTATACTTTGCACATCAAATCGAAAAGCATACAATCAAAGACAAATTTATCAAAAATCACATTCTATCATTTAACTGCTCCACTCCGACAGTGATTGCCAAATAAATTTATAATTCATACGCCACGGAATGATGACTTCTGGCACAAAATACCTAATCTTTAAACGGGTGTGTGTGCGCATTCTGGAAATTGCAAAAAGATAGCTTTTTGCATCCCTTTTTTATTGACTACGTTTATCAGAAGCTTGGGGGTACCTTTATTGCTCAATTTTCATTTATTTCGCTTTTACTGAGTTAAGGGTTTGTTGCACTTGGCGCTTACCGTTATAAGCTATACATACACATAACATTTTATTGTTCCCAAACAACCTTCATTTTGATTAAGCATTTCACAGTTTTACCTGACTCCAGGGGGTTGAAAATGATGTATCACAAAATCATGTGCGGTGGCGTGGTGAGCGTCTTCCAATGCAATGTTAATTTTTAACAACCCCATTTGGATATTATTATATAGCGATTATTTACTTTTGGTGCGATAAAAATGAAGACGCTGCAAAGTATCTAAATTAAGCACATCCAAACAACAATAACTGCGGAGCGTATGAACGACGTGCGGTGGTTTCACATCCCTGTAAACATGCATGGGATATTAAAAATGCGATGGGGGAGGATGTAAAACAAAAAAATTGTAGGCGAAGGGTGAATTGAAGTTTATAATCCTAAATGTACCAGTTCGTTTTTTTTTTTAACGACTTCTCCGTCTTTTGTGTGTGTACTTATGGTGAGAGATCTACAAAGAAATGAGGGAAAACAAAAGATTTACTTCTTTTTTTTTCCTGTCGTATTGTACAAGTGGTGAAAGGAAAATAAAAGAGCGCGTGCATAAGATTTCCCTTCGTCATTAAAAATGATATGGCGATGATAAATGTATAAGAATATATAGTACAGCCATAATACAAGGTGGAAAAAAATGAGAGATGAAGGAAAAAGAATTAAGATGCATTAATGTAGAAAAGAATGCGGTGTTCTTTTAATGCCTTTTTCTGTACAATGAAGTGTCAGTTACAGCATTGACTAAGTGTATGTGTTCGCACAGAATGAAGACTAAAATCTCTGTTTAATTTGTTGTATTTATTAACATTTTACATGCAAACCAATTCAGCCCGTGCTTACAAATGTGTGTACATATTGGTATACACTTTCTTTGCGATTGAATCCTTACATTCCACTTTAAGGGTGACTTTGTGCAAACAGAAATCCATTTAAGATTATGTGTACTCGAATACATAATATAAAAGAAAAACAATTAATATCTATACACACCCCCATTGCTTTCGTTTTACATTAGGCGGCAGTAAACAACAGTCATTGATGCCCCCAACCCTTGTGTGTAATTTTCCTACTCTATACCCCTTGGACATGAACCCCCATCGTCGATCGGAATATGGTTGCAGTGTGTGTGTGTGTATGTGCAAATTCTTTCATTTGGCTTCTAACTAACGAAGCACTTCTCGAGAGTGTATTTGGCTAATGAAAACATGTAAACATCATCTGTTTGATCAAAGACGCCTCAATCGATAAACACAAAAGCACACATAACTGCTTTCTCATATAATATATGTTATATTAAGTGTATACCGAAGGATGTGAGTTTCCATAAAATATACCTAAATTTGTATACAGCATCGCTACATGAACATGCATAACAGCATTTCTACATTACTAAATTATATTGCTGTCTATTAGTGCATAAACAGTCGTATTTATTGAGAATTTGAACCTCCATCATCCCACAACTATGATGCACATACTACAGTGAACGAAATTCAATTAAGTTCACTCTGTTTTTTGATAATTTTCACAGAAATGTTGAATTTTGAGAACCCTTGCTTAAAATCTCATTTTCGGCCGTTTTCTAATTTTGGTTTCTATTCCCAAACTATAGTTTTCCACAATGCTCACCATTTAAAAGAAAAATATTTACGAAATTTGAGATTTATACTCACTTTTCTTTCGGAAAGTTTTTGATTTGAATGACCTTGATTTTTGTAGGCCTCATTGTTTCCTTTTTCTTTAGACGAAATTTCCCATATTTTTGTTGGGTCCAACTTAAACAAATTGTGTGTCTAATAAAGTTAAAATATAACAGAGGGAATCAAACAAAAAAAAAACAAACCTCTGTACTAAGTACTTAAAACTCAAAAATCAGTTTAATCTAATTTTTTAACCCTTTAAGCCAATTACAACAAATTATCTTCATTTTTAAGTTAACCGTATGATTATTACTAATAGATAAATCCTATAAAAAGTTAACGGCTTCTGTGTTTTTACTAAAACATAGTGGAATTAATTTAATTTCGCTCACTGTATAAGAGAGTAAAATGATACGAGTAGTTATATTATAATGGGAAGTATAAACGAGGTCTTTACAAATATTATATGGGTCGTTAGAGTTTTGAAATTGTTGTCTGACTGATAAGTGATAGATTTCTAATGCAAGAATTCACTTCAAAAGGGTAAATGCCATTAAGATAAGTAAATGATTTTATATCGATAACATAATATTATAACATAGTGTGTGGGGGTTGTGCAAACAGAAAACACTAAAGCACCATTAAAATGGCGCCTGCAGCTTTTTTTTTGTAAATATATATAACGAAAACATAGGGGGTGGTAACTGGTGATGTGCGATTTGGGAACCAAATTGCAGCGTATATTCCTACACACATATCCATTTGTTTTTATTATTGAATTTTCCATTGATTTATTTTTCAGAAGTCTTTTTTAGTTATAACTTATAAATAATGTTTGCAGAAAGGGGAAATTATTATTTAGCCTGGACACCAACCGGAGTATAACAGTTCACCACTAATAAATATAAAAGACGCTTGTTATACAACTTCAACAGTGATTAATTTTTAATTAATATATGTAGTACAATTCAATAAAAAAAATCCCACCATTGTCACTTTAACACACATTTAACTTCCTTTACAAAACTATGTCACATTTAACTTCCTGATCTCTAAATTAATCACATAAAGGTGAGTGCGTACGGTGTACCTGGCCTTTATCTCACAAAATTTGCATGTGTTTCAAAGCTATAAAACTCAAAAGTAGAACACATGCAAACTCATTAAAATGATTATGAACAAGATGAAAAAATCACACCCACATGTATGTGCGGGGGTAAGAAATTCTGTGCACAGAAAAAGCTCAAAAACTGCAGCATCATAATGTGTATGAGCTTCCAGGTCTGACACCATAATTACACAACAACGTAGGTGTACACACTCACAATATATTGCACATTTAACACGCGAGCATTATTTTTCCGAAATTCGCCCGCGGTGCGGTGATGCTACCCCACCTTTCACTCCCTCTCCTTGCAGAACAATATGCTTTACAACTTCCCGTGTAATTCTATTGCCGGGTGCATCTAACAGTGTAAGCCTTTTCCCTGCTACAACCTCCAGCATTCTCAGTTCTAGAAATCGTACATGCTTAGGTATCTCTACACAAGGCTGAGAAAAGCGCCGCATAATTTTCAGCGTTATACTCAGCTAAAATGAAACCAGCCATACCCTTGCAAACTATATTGCAGTGTTTTACGTATATCGTGCTCCTGCACTTTTGCATTTGCATTTTCACTTTAATGCATTATCGCCTTTGTAAATTTCGAAATGTACGTCATGCTACTTCTGTTGCATTTTGGTGCAACAACTGAGAGAGCACCCACAATCCACATACCCGTCACACACACACACACACACACACACACACACGGACATATTATTATCTCGCCTTTTTGGAGCAGCTTGTTAAGAGTTTAGACTTTTTTTTGTGTAAGGGTAATAGTGGTGGTGGGGGTTGTGCAGAATCCCCTTTGATGTGCATTGCAATGAAAAATGTATTTAGGTTAATGTTTTTATGAGGCATTATCCTGTTGGTAATTCAATTGGTGGGTCGTTTCTGTTAGTTTTGCATATCCTTTCTTTTTGGTTAACAAATTTAAATTGGATGATGATGATTTCTCCACTATGGGGGTTTTCATATTTTGTAATTGTGAATTGTGAATTATATTTGTTAAAATGGTATTGTTGTGGAATTATTTATTATTTTACTAACCAGTCTCAACTGACCAGTCGCAGGACTCTCAATACAATTTAAAAATTTGTTATTTTATTATTTATAAAACTATAAATAGTTCAGCACACGATTTATTTCTTAAAACATCAGAAAATTCATTTCATTTTAACGATTCAAAGAATCTCCGTGCATTATAATTGCAATTAGTCTAATTAAAAACATAAATTTACAAATTAGAAGCAATAATTTCAAATTTACTTAATTAAAATCTACGAATTATGTAATTTAAGATGCCCATTCAATTCTTGAAAGGATTTTCTAGCCCTACAGCCGTTGTTAATAATCATTTATCGTTTCTCAATCAACAATAATTATGTGGCTTGTTAACCAGTAATCGAATTCCTAAAAGTGACACATTCCTTTAATACAAAAACTAAATGTAACACCCTCTACATGAAATACCACATCCTTAACATCAGACAGCAAATACGAATAATAATGGATAAAGTTGAGACAATCCAATCTGTGGAATCAAGAAGTAATCAACCAGCCACTTCCCGTAAATTAGCACAAACGAAAAACAAATTAACTGCATGAGAAGGGTCAACAAAGTATACTCGGCATGGCGAGGGCACAAACAAACATTCTTATGTGATTCTTCTTTTAAACAAGCAAATTTGGATACATCTACATAGGTTTAAGTATACATACGTAGTAAATTGTCTCTGATTATCGTTGTCATAAAAAGTAACAACTCGTATAATTGCATAATCTCCAGGTGCCTATCACCTACCTTGTTTCCTTTATCATCATGCTTTTTTTGTTGCGTTCGTTTTACTTTTATTTTTGTCAGTCGTTGTTTCAACACTCATCTCTGAATCGCATCTTCCTTGTAGCAAATTACGATTTTCAACCCTCACTCATTCAAATTTCTTTCTTTTTCTGAGCAGTTCGTCTTTTATATTAATGTTTTTTTTTTTTTGCGTTGAAACAAGGCAGCTTTTGTCAAGACAATTTCACAATAACTGGATTTTTTTTTAAACATTAAAATTTTGAAGTGTAGAAAGAAAAACACCCCATTGGCAGATTAGGACCAGCAATCCTCTAAGGATTTAATTGTTTGAATCAAAGTCACAACAGATTGAAAAGCAACCCTAAACAAAACAACTTGATCCGACCACAATTCTTTTATTCGCATGCACCTTACATTGAATCCAGGAATTTTGAAATAAAAAAAAATAAAAAAAATATGGTGAAAGTAAAAAATAAATTAAATAAAGTTTTCTAAAGTGCGAACGCGTTGTGCCATACGAAACGGCATGTATGTACCGTTTGTACTTCACCCCCACTAGAGGGATGTGTATGTATGTTTCAAAATGAACGTGAAAATAGGGGTAAAAGGTGGCACGGCAGAAAAGCATTTGCTTTCGCTCCCAAGACACCAATCCCACTCTAATTGCATATACTTCAATCTACCTCCATTCCTCCCAGCACATCCTGATTTCCCATCCCTTGATTGCTACAATTCTCGGTGTGGTGGCATGGTGTGGATAGCGCACACACAAACGGCACCCACCATACGTACAGGGAAGGGAAAAAATGAAATGAAAACAAATAGAACCGAAAACCTCGCGCCAATTGTCTGGGCGTGTGTTGATGCTGTGCAAAACGAGAGAACACAAATAAATGATTTTTGTTGAAGCAGCAAGCAGCAGCAGCATCATCTGATGATGATGAGTCTGCCAGGATGAAAGGGTGGGTTCTCACTTTTCGCTGTTGCATTACTTTAATCCTCAGTGGATATAAGAACGTTGCTGATGTTAGTGTCAATGACTTATTTGGCTACAAACAAAACCGTCTTGCTTCATTCAGAACTCACACCCGCACGCGATTTGACGCGCTTGGAAGCGATTTTAATAAATTATTTTAAAACTATGCAAATAGAATATAAGAAAACGCAATTGCATTGGGGTTATTGTACATCAAATAATGGGCTAACGAACTTCCGAAACTATAAACAATCTTATGGCAATATAATTTCCCTTTATGCCAATTGTATTCTCAATATGTGCCAACTTGCAAAATCGTGTGTTAGTTGTGTATGCACAAACAGTACAAGCAACACACATGGGCCATGGCAAACAACAATGTTCTGAATATATAAGCCACTTGCTACTGCTCCAATTTATGTGTGGAGATTTTATGTCACGGATAAGAGAGATCGTGTGCAACTTAAGAGCACGTTTCAACATGACAAATAAAAAAAGGGGGGTGGGGGACGGGGATGGTGGGCGTATAAGTGATAAAATTTATACACAAGAAAATTGGATCGGATCATAAAATCATAAAGCTCTTTATTAGAAACTCTTTTATACTGTCGCATGCGTCCTAATGTGCCACCCTTCATTCCGCAACATTCAACCCTGTGTGTACCTACCCCTGCAATCTCACCAAATTGTTATGGATTACTTCAACTTAGAGAAAACTTTTTTATTTGAATTTTTCACAACACTGTAGTCGAGTGTAGGGTAGGCACGCACACACATTTTCACCGCCAACCCCGTCAAATCCCCGCGTCCCCAGTGTATACCTGCGGAAGTATAAGGTGTCGTCTCGCATATGCAAAAAGTGTATATGATGAAAACAAAATAATAAACACCACCCCTGATCGTTGCTTTTACGCAGTCATCAACTGCAATATTTTTGGTCGCTCTCTCTTCCAACATTGCGACTACTTTTGCATACACACATTTTATCCACATTATATTGCATCACTAGTCACATATACTGCAGAGCAGGCGATTACATATTTCTTCCCCGGTTGAGCATCCCACCACCATTCCCCATTCGCCAATTTTTGTGTGCTAAAATTTTACGTGCGCGGCTCCGTAAGTGACGCAATCATCCCGGATTTATTTTCATCGTCACATTTGATGGTAAATTATGTCGTATACATGCATGCAGTGTACTCGTATTTGCAGCTTGATGTCAAGGTAAAAGCAATAGAAGTGGAGGAATTTATGAGCACAAACTCTGTACACAGTGCATCCAGTAATTGAAGGGAGAGAGACGCAGAATTGGGAATCAAATGCATAAAATGTACGGAGCAATGAAGAAGTGTTAAGAAGAAGCTCAAAAAAAAAATGCACAATTCGCATCTCCCCCACGCTTAATAAATTTAGGAAGCGCAGCCAAGTTATATTAGATTTAGAAGATGATGTCTTTAGCCTTTAGGTGGGTGAATGCATACTGTATAACGTTTCAGCGTTGGTGTTACGATTACATGCGTCCAGTATATGCGTTAAACGTGCACTGACTGCAACTTTAAGGGTGTAATATGGGGATGTGGGTAAATAAAACGTTTTTGGATTAGTAAAACATACAGTAGAACATTATGACGCATGAATTTGTTTGTATTCCTAAATTTTTATTACCGCGTTTTATGTTGCACACCATTAGAATATATTTGTATTTATTTTGAACGTGAATTGATTGCATGTATGAGCTTGTTTGTAGCTATTTGCGCAAAATATTATTATGATGAGAGTGCAATAAATTTTCCCTGTGTACGTAACACGATTTTACGAATGTGTTTTAATTTTTTTTTTTGGGATTTCTACCTTGATTTGGACACAACATGTTGTTTTTAAAGCGAAACTGTAATTTTAAATAAAATTAAATTTCACAAAAACTCCATCAAACAATAGCTGTTTTTAAATTTAACGTGAGTTGATTTTTACTAATTGAACATTAATAAATTACCCAAAATCATTTTTGTAATTAGTCAATTTTATCACGAACCGCGTTTTTTTTTGCATTTAAGCTACAACTTTATTTCTTAGAGAATGTTGACAAATACGTGTGTATTTCATAACGATCCCATTAACAGTTTTAGCGTGATTGATTTGGACACACACATACAAGGTCGTTTTAATTTAAATATACTTAACATGTCACATAGTTTCACATAGTGGTTTACCAGAAACCCAAAAGCATTTTAATAATTATTATTTTATGCCCTAATAAAAAGAAATATAAAGTTCACTATTCAGCCAGAGAAATGTCATAATAAAAACATGTTTACAGTTGTGAAAATATCCTTTGGAATTTTTCCACCAAATTGAAATGCAATCCGAATTCTTCTGCCCTAACTATTTACATCAATACATCCAATGAATGAATATGCTTTTTCCACTCAAAACATAGTGCACATATCCTAGAAAGCACCACAAACATTATTAAGAAGCGTCTGTATACATTTTGATTGTAAAAGTTGCCCAGCAAATACATTTTGCAGCGCTCACATTTTAAAAGCTAACAATAAAAGCTTTGCATATTTTCGTGTATGAACTGAAGATGCACTTTACAACTCCATTCCGTATGGTTTTCTTATAGTTCACGGATACATTAAACCCATGTACACAGTTACAGAATACACGTTTGTCAGAATGGGGGGTGGAATTGTGTTGAAATTTGTGTAATTCCACATATTCATTTCCTCGTATTTTAAGTAAGCGCTCCTCCTTGTGCTCCTCGCTTGCATTTCAATGCGGAAAATCGTTTGAAAAACATACACATTTATTGTTAACAGTTAAATTATTTTGCAGTGGCATCTTTTGAAAGCACTTCAATTGATGATAATGTGGATACAACTTCTATTTTCTTGCGTTTTGTTACTCACAATTAAGTGCGGTTTTGTAAACCAAAATATTTGCACATGACACGAAGGCAAATACCATTTTAACTTGGCCTAGGCCCTAACTGGATCACACAAACTTACACATAATCGTCACTAATATCCGCCCTGAACAAACATTAGGTTTTATGGGAAATGCATAAAAGCTGCATCAATGTAGACTGTAGAGAGGTGAGTACAATGTTCAGGGCACTAAATTCCAGGACACGACATTTACTATTACTTATGTGTGGCAAATGGCAATGAGTAAGTATCTGTGGGGAGGGGAGGGGGGCGGGAATTCAGTGCGGAACGACAAGTCAAATTCATTTGGTTTGACATATGTTTTAACTAGCTATCTTCACATATTAAATAGAACATATATGCTGTATGTTGAAAAGTCAAAGTGGAAACATGTGTAATTAAATTAAAACGGAATCACAAAAAGATGCAATAAAAAAGCGAAAAAATATTCTGTAAAGGTACATATGGAAGATATTCATATATGGCTTTTAAGTTGGTGATAAACGAGCAAAAGAAAAACGGTAAAGATATAAAACACACCGCATAGCAACGAAGGCATACCAGTGTGTGTGTGTGTTTGTGTTTGCGAGCTTAATACGTGTACTTGTACCGATATAAATTTAATGTTTAACTAGGGGGGTGAATGGGGCGGTTTGTACAGCCAGTGATGTGTGACGGGTGGTGACGAAGAAGGCAGCGACATTTTATGGTATCATCATATAGAGAACCAGCCAACCATTTATCTCAATTAATTCGTTTTAATTAAAATCACCTATTTGAAATATGTACGGTGTAATGTGTAGCAGAAACATACATCCATCAGTATGTAATATTATATTTAGGTATGGCTAAATTATGTACTCGTCTATGCTTAATGTACATGATGCGGGTAAATTGGGTATTTCTCCCGTCGACACTAACTACATCTTGGGTTTGGATCTTTCATACAATTCATATATTTTCCAGAAATAATGCGGAACTTGCATTAACAATAATTAGTTCGAAATAATTATTTTTAAAATGGGTGTACAGTGAACGGAATTCAATTAATTTCACTTTATTTTTCACTAATTACACGGTTTATGATTGACCCCTATCAGTATAATAACAACAGCCCATACGGATTTAAAATATATAGAATTATTTGTTTTAATTTGAATAACGAGTTAGATAATTAATGTTTTTTTGCGAAATTCGATTAGTTTTATTAAATTTGAAGTGAGTACAACAGAAGTAAGGTTTGTTCTGATTTGTTTCTCTTTGTAATGTTTTATTAGGCACACGCTTTTTTTAAGTTTTATTCGACAATAAAATGGGAAAGACATAATGTCTACCGTCGGAGGAAAATGAAAAATTTGAAACATACAAAATCAAGGTCATTGTAATTACCAAATATCTAAAAACAAATAGAGATATCATTGAATAATGTAAAGACTTAAGTTTTATAGGGAAAACCGAAGTTACAGAATATCCGAAAAAGGATATTGATAGAGCAAGAGTTCTCTTAATATCATTTCTTCATATGAAATCAGGAGTGATCTAGATTTGTACTAATCTATCTATAATCTGACTTGTAAATAAAATATTTTCATCGTCCAAAAAAAAATGTTTATTCAAAATAAGTGCTATTAAATTTATATTATTATACTGATAAGACCCACTCATAAACAGTTGAGGTTTCCGTGCTATCAGAAAAAAAACAGAGTTAAATTAATTGAATTTCGTTCACTGTATTTCCTTTTTTATAATCAATGAAGTATTAGAATAAAAATCGTCTCTTTTATTATAAAATTATATGTCAATTCACATACTAATTAATTTAAATCCTGGCTTTTGATTTAAAAATGAATTCACAATACCCAAACATGCACAGTTCCTCGAGTGTTCAAATATAATAAAAATTTAATCAGGTGGTCATAAACCATTCTGGTAAGAGCTTTATTATAAGTAAAAATGTTCCGCACACCGATAAGGAGCAAACAATGCGCTTAGATCGGCACAAAAATATCACTGCGTTAAAGGACTTTATATATATTACACGCATCCCTACGCGTGTACCACCTCTCCGGTTCAATTTGTCCAACAGCAAGCGATTACGCTTAATTTATTTGCTTAATGTGCGACTGTTAAAAGACCGACCTGCAAATATTTCTTACTTTCCTTCTCATGGAAGCCTCCTAAAAGCACATTTCGTAGAATGTTTTTTTTTTGCAGTGTGTGAGCGTTTTCTTGTCTTTAAAAATCTTTGTGAAGAAAATTTCTCACACAATCCCACATTTAATCTTTCCCGTTGCTAGCTAAGTGGGCCAGCAAAGCCGGCAGTTACCGGCCTGTATAAATTCCGGTAATGCCTTTTGTGCTTTAGTTTATATACGAACGCCTTCCATAGGTATTTTGTATAACCTTAACTGTATAGGCATTATACAAGTATAAGGTATGACAGCGTTTAGGTATGTAAGCTTTTTTGTGCAGTTCGCTATAATACTCATTGAGTCGACGATACGACTCCCGCTTGTCTCTTTCAACACAATAAACGACCTTAATAATTTCCATAATTTTAATTAAATCGCTTCCATTTTTATGAGTGCGCTGTAAATTTGCCGCTTGTGTTCTTTTCGTCCCAGTGTACACTGGGTACACCAAAATATCATCACCATTCCCCCACACACACAAACTATGAATACATCTAATATAATATGTAACATTCCACCCCGTATACACATCTACACATTACACAATGTATCAGTATGTGCATGATGCTTTTAATTTTTATCTCTTTTATTGCTATTGTGTTTGTACTTTGAGTGTACGAGCGCTGGTTCATTTTCCACCTGGAGCGCTTAGTTTTGTGCAAAGCTTTTCGACATTTTATTCCCGCACATCATCATCCCCTACAGCAAGTGTGGGGTGGGGCGTGCGGGCGGGCGGCGTCAATCGCTCACACCCAACACGTGTGTGGGGTGTTTGTGTGCTCTTTTAATAGCCACGTATAATATGTTACGTTAATTTAGATTTAAAAGTAAAAATAAATTAAACGATTTGTAATGTCCTACAGTCAACATGGAAAGTGTTGTTACTTGGTACCCTCAGGATTGTTGTTTACACATGTGAGCCATCGTTGGTAACACAATTTACAGTGTGGCTTTTGAACCGTTGCGTTGTGTATTTTATATTTGTGGTGCTGTCGTATGTTCAGAGTGTTGTGAATGAAAATAAATTTGGTATTTGGAAGCTTAGTACATTACATACATATTATTTTAATAGTAAAATATTTAAAATTTGGTTTCATTTAAAAAAAACAAGGGTGGGGAATTTGCCGGTTTATTTTTGAATCTCGTACTACGCAACATCGAACGAGCTGCAGACCCAAAATACAGCTAATACACTGTCCGTGGCTCTCAACAAAAAAGTTTACAATTGAAGTGAGTTTTAAAATAGAAATGACTGATTTTTAAAGTCAGTGTTGTGTGATGTAAAGGGTGGTCCATTTAGAAGTTTATTTTTAAAATTTGATAGAATGAGTATACATTAATATTTTCTGATTTTTTAATGTTTTATTTTGAAGGATACAGTATTCACGTTACGAATGAAAAATATTTTCGTTTACTGTCATTTCAACTCAATTCTTGAATTCATCTTATTTATATAATATATAAAATTCCGGCGTGTTTCTGTTCTTCCAAAACGGCTGAACCGATTTTGAAAAAAAAAATTTATGGGAAACCTGGATAGGTTCTTAGATATAGTTAGACGAGGTAGGTAATACTTTTGTCGAGATTCCAAATTTTTGTTAAGTAACCAAAAGTTGACTGAATACTAAAAAAATTTTTTTTTTACATTTTGCCCATAAAAACTATATAATCCCAAATTATTAGCCTCCCGGCATCTGTCATTATTTTTTAATACAATAAAATCATTAGTTGCGGATGAAATGAGTATTCGTACTGAATAAAAATTAGCCTACTACGATAATTTGTGTGTTTTTTACACGTGATTCGCTGGGTCCTAGTTTTCTAAATTGTTGCAATAATTCCTCGCCAAAAACACTCGTAAAATTATGTGTGTGTTGGAATTGTCTCTGGACTATCGTAGGCCATCGGTCATTAACGGCACTCAATAGCAAAAATCAAACCTTGGCGAATGGCAGCTAAATTAAAAAAAAAAATTAAATGAACCACACATCCATATATAAATTTAATTTGAACAGAAAAACACAAACTTTTAATTCTCTAAAGTATTTATTCATTGAGGATTTTTAAATATAAAACATCGATTTATTTAAAACTCAATATTCTTCATGAATTAGTTTGAAAACAATTCTCATAAAAGTTTTTATTTTGTATCCTATATTACTTACTTAATACTCAAAATATATTAGTTATACATTAATGAGAATTGCCTTTACAATTAGTTAAAGCAAACATGATCCTAAATCCACACTGAGTCAAAAGAATTAATAATAATGTAACGTAAACAAGGGATAATATTGAACTTCTTAATTGCACCATCTTGAGTATTTGCTTTTACGAGTATAACTTATAAGGCACAAAGCCCCATATGAAACATATTTGAACTATAATAGCATTCAAGATATACTCTTAATGTTTGTATTTAAAGCATCACACATTAGTTCTCTATTGATGTTGTACACAAAACAATGAACATGACTTTAAGATTGTTGCTTCTTCTCTAACCATGTAGCACGTCCACAAAGATATTCATCATTTTGCACAAGCATTGTTTTCATAAATATTTCCATTAACTTTGTGTTGGCACCATTGGCATCATAGTTCCGCATCCACACAATATTGCCAGCCACAAAGAAAACCCTTAAACTAGCAAGAAATCAAGCACAACGTCGACGTCCCATCCGTGGCGATGTTAGACAAACGATAAACACACTCCATATGTGTAGTTTGTCTTATGTGGCGTATATTATACTTTATACACACATGAAATACAAATTGTGTACGAGTTTATGTATTTCCAAAACACAACACAAACGCCAGTACAATGTGTACAATGTACAGCACGATATAGACATAAGAAATCAATTTTGTCATATCAAACAATCAACATACAGATCCTTTCAATAGAAATGAATATCACACCATTAACCACATTCATAACACACAAAACCAATTCGTTAACGAAAACACATAGCTCCCCACCGCATGCCCTCCCAAAACATGAATTGGTACCCTCATCACCATCACCATCATCGTCACAACACACCACTGACATACGATTGCCGCCAGCAATGTTCTTCTTATGATGAGCGCGCGTACACGCCATGTCAAATATTGCACATCCCCACCATCCCACCCAAAAATTTTGGATGTGTGTTTCATCGCACTCTCTGCCGTTGCCGCCAAACCATTGTAAATCCGACATACGTATATGCGATACAAGTATTTCATCAAATGAAATAATAAACACCCTTTTCATTTTGGATACACACACGCTTTGCATCCATTCCAAATTTCCCCGCGCATTCATTTCTTCTTGGCCAGCAAAAGTCTCGACATTCGCTCCTGATTGATATATGTTGTAGTTAGTGTACTCATGCGATAGTAGCTGTATAGAGCTACATACGTGGCTGAAACGCACACACTGCACGTATAGCCGCATTGTGTAAAGCATTCACAGAAAACTAAATCCACTACAGCAAATATTTGATTTCCTAAATACATAAATACGCTGCAATTATATAAATAACTTAACTATCATCAGCTGGCAGCATTGCAAGCACTCCCAAATTTTCAACCACCCGCCCACCCCCACCCCCATCATACACTAACTGCATATAATATGCTGAATAAAGCGTGTGGCAACTGGCAACGCGGTGAGCGCTGCACGATGGATGTGGAATTTGTGATACGTGTTCGGACAGACCAAATAGTACGTACGCTGCTGATTCTGGAAATATAAAGTCACCAAAGATAAACGACATCAGCACACACACACAAACACATCCACCAATATTACAGTTGTACATGCATGCATCCGAATTGAATGCTGATGGTGACACAAACAATGCACGCTGCTCCATACACGAGCATATTCATTCAATTCGAAGCAACACACTGTTTGAGACAATTTTCACTTCCGCCTCATATTTTATTTGTTGGTCCGGCGCAACCCCTCCCCGGACACAATTGATTTAATTTTAACGGCGTATATGTGCCGTTATGTTTTTATGTTGATACATATAGCAAAATATTGTACCACCGATAAGACTTCCGTCTTCACATGTTCATTTTATGATACATAGTGAAAGGTTTTTTTTTGATATTGTACGAGAGTACATCGTAAACACAAAATTTATTTATTTCCACCGTTAAAATACAAGATGGTGGATACACATTTTGCTTTATCAGTTAAACTGTTTCGTTGCATTGCACAGTATACACTGACGCACGTGGTCGATAATACGATGGGATTGGGGATGTATTTACGAGCGGTTGTCCTAATCACATAACATCCATAGACAATTATTGTTTGCGAGTTCATTTTTAGTTGAGTTTAACTTTATGCGGCATCAAGCTTTTCTCCAAGTTCAATTACTGGGTGTTTCAATTGATTGTGTAAAATATAATACTTTATTAAAATCATTATCATTTTTTTAATTTCCTGATTTCAAACTGAATTATATTTTTATTTATTATTTCCTCATTAAACTTAGAGAAAAGTGGAATGATATTGTGTCTATGGGAGTTTAAAAGTGAAGATTTTTCTTAAATAAAATGTATAATAGATTCTTCACAAATTCAGTCGAGCTTTCAATAATAATATAATTTGTTATATTACTGTAAATGATCATAAATTAAAAACTAGTTTTTGATATTGAAAATTAAATAATAAATTGAAAGTTAAAACCTTGAAATGTCAAGCAAAATATGAAGAAAATATGTTTGGTTTTATATATAAATGGTGTGACCTTGAAAAACAATATGACCTTAAAATGTTCTGAAAAATTTTTTTCTTTTTATTGAAGCTACAATAATGTGAAAGAAAAAATTCAAAAGATTTGGGGTTTTTGAGATATAAGTAATGTGACATTGAATTTTTAGATTTTGACATTGCTCTAATTATTTTAGGGAAAAGAGTAATTGAACATAACCTTGAGAGATGTTACCTTGAAATAAAAAACAGCGAATTGTACATAAATTATTTTATACTTGACGTCAATATTTTAATCAAATCAGTTCAGCAGTTTCCGAGAAATCTTCCGGACATTTATACCTATTTTTAGACCACTTTCTGTATTTCTGCCTCATCATTGTTTTTTTCTAATAAGTTTGCGAATATAGGAATCTATTACATCTCGCAGTAAATTATTAACAAAAATGTTTTATATGGCAATGTAATTAATTTTTATGTTAAGTACACCCTTGCGCATTTATTTACATTGAAATCAATAAAAATAATGCTCGTTATAAACCATGCCAAATAATATGCATTAAAACATCCCCCATTCAAATTTCATTAGTAATTTTGAAAATGTCTTTGTGCGAACATAACTGCAACATTCCCCCCCCCCCACATTTAATATTAAGTTTACCAATCAGTTGCGTTTGAATACACCACCAGCATGTACAATGTACATATATTCTTTCAAATTAAATGGTAAATGGGGTGTATCTAAGGGCCTAAGACCAAAGATTAAACAACACCGCACTTTACTACATGCTTATCAAGGTCATTTATGGCTCACTCATCAAGTTGAAAATCTTTAATTAAAATTCTCCCTCCACTTGTTGTAGAAATAGAAGCCGACTCGGTACATTTTCGATATGAATATTAATTTTATGCGGGAGAAGGAGAAATTATTGTATAACAAGAACCGTCAAAATTATAAGTACCTCACTTCGTAGTCCCTTCACGCACACTTGCAAACTTACCTATAATATAAGAAAGGAAAATATGATATTTAACCAAAATGAAAATATGTATAAAGGAAAACGTATAACTGTATTATACGATGTGACGCACATACAGTAAGTTGCATACACAAATATCTTGGGACACGCTGAAGTGAACAAGACAACATATATTCGGTTTAACGAACCAAAAAAGGTCCACCTTTTTGCCTATAAAATATATATATTTATGTTTCCTCTCTCACGCACAACCACACTAAATTTGCCAGTCGACAACACACGTTTTTTTGCCAAATCAATAAGTGTACATGCAGACGTTTCCACATGTGTGTAGAATTAAACCGGAAGAGAACAAAACTTCTCAGTCCTGAACAATCAAAGATCGTCCACCCACATTAAATCCCCTTTTATTTTGTTTCCCGCATTCTACCGCATTCTATGTCATGATTGCTAATGAAACTTTTCACTATTTAAATTGTACAAAGGTCAAATTTAATCTGAACGCAAACTGCCCTCCCTTCCCCACACACAAGCTAATTCTTATCGCCTTTGCGGTCCTGTTAACAAGCATGCAAAGAGTGGGGCACAGAAGAAGTAGCCGTTCATAAAAATAGCTTCACTTTTTAATTAAACGTGCAGCACACTCGAAAATCGAGAACGCCTTGCCACTAAAACGAACGTACTTTCCACTGCACACACACACACACACACACAACACGCATGCAGAATTTTAATTGCACCTTACCACCTGTGGACCACCCTTATAACCGTGCGATGCTGCCGACCCGCCCACGCCATTTTCTGACATTAACAAGCGCACATTATGTGTGCTCGACTGTGCTTAATGGTTGCTCTACACATACATATATATTTAAACGTGCACCATATCGACGCGAACAGACCTTGAAAGTATAATCACTAAATGATTTTCTATTCAACTCAGCTGCCTCTTCGCCCTTTTCTATATGATGGTTTGTGTGAGTGTGTTTTTGCATTTTGCACCTATCCGCCGGAATGCCATTTTTAATTAGCACTCTCCACGTTAGTGGCTCTAATTTGCACGCCACTCAAAGTGCAAGGCATTGGGCATTTGGCATACAATTGCGTATAGACATTTGTTCGACCACAAAATTGAGTTTTGGGATTTTTAATTAAATCAATTAAATTTTATCAATTGAAATAAGCATTCGGATTTTAAATCAGCTGTTTAATTGGCATGTGATGCTGAGGAACAGACGGCAGCAGTTTTTGGGAAATTAATCTAAATCTGGGATTTATTTACGGGGAAGCTTAAAAACCAACCCTCGTCAACTTGAATTTGCAGCAATTGTGCAGTGACATTGAAAACCGCCATCAACAGTTTTTGAAAATTGAACAAGTGAACTGGATAAAGACAAGCATTGCTCCCTCATTTTGAAAATACATTATAATAGTTATTGTGTGTGTGTCATAAAATGCACGTACATAATTTTCTTTCGGTGGTGCAAAAACTTTAATACATTCTGCTGCAGTCTCGCGATGGGGTGGAATGTAAATCTATTTAGACAACTGCTGCACTTTGAATGAAACAGATGCGACAGTATGTGATATCGTATTGTAGCGCATAAATTAATTTCAAGCGGATTAGCGGTCCACCATATAATATAAGAGGGGGTCGGTTGCATCTCAAATAATACTCACTGTACTTATTATGAGATTTATGTGAGATGAGATTTGTCTGCACGACTGATCTACTGCATATTATTTATGCTGACTGACAGGTTACATTAAATGAAATTGACAGTTGAGTGACTAAGTCAAAAAGTTATACGCGTATTCGGGTTTAATTAATAAACTCTTGGAAATTAAATGTATAAACCCTGGGTGAATCTAAAATGAATGAAGGGGTGACTGCAAAGTGCAGCTGTGGCCTTTTGTTTAGTTTTCAGTGCAGTGTGTTCAAATAATGTGGCTTATTGGAGTGGAGTTGAAACACTTGACCTTGAATAATGATCATTTTAAAGGTTTATATAGTGAGTGTTTGATAATTTTTAAATTAACTTTAAATTAACGTTCGATTTAATTTAATTAGTCAAGTCAACGTCAATATCAAACAAGATCAAGGCTTTTTAAGGTGTCAAATATAATTTTTATAAAATTGTAACAAAATTCGAGCCTTTAAAATTGTATTTCAAAAGCAACAGAATTTAAAGAAATTTACCAAATTTACCCCTCCCACAATTTACACCTTTCAAACACTATATACGCTTTCATTAATTGACTGGATGTCAACTGCATTAACCACAGTTATGCGTTAGAGGAATGCCCTTTAACTCATAACACAACCTCGGGATATTTTCATTTGTATTTAGCTGCCCTTAAGCTTTTTGTCCGCACCCTTTTCATACATTCTCCCATATATGAAGTAGCGTGCGAATCGCAAATCCGTTCAGGGCATGTTTTGTGGGACTCCGTGCATGATTGTACACACATACATCAACCCACCCACAACCGCCCCGCCCCTCATACTACCCGCATTGAATTTAGCGCAAATTCTTGACAGTATTTATATTGTATTCTATTTAACACACAAATAAAGTCAAGCAGAAAGAAGTAAATGAGTATTTTTTTATATGTTTGTCACGTATTGACTTGTATACGACAATTGTATATTTTCCTTTACCCACGTGTACCCTCTGTAATATGTTTCGAATGTACGTATACACAGGGACATTTATAGTGTAGTGCGGGAAATTCATGTGCAAGTGTTTTTGTGTTGCTTAAGTCTGGCAATTTGTTAAATCCAACTTTATTATTTCGAAACGTGCTCGCGCAAATGTCTTTCCATTCGTAAATTATTTTCCTCGGGCGCATTCAATTCAGCTGTATACAAGACCGGCGCACTGTATAGTAACGCAGTCAGCATTACCACCCATCTTTGGGAAAAGTTGAGTAAGAGTGGAATTAGAAGGGAACGCACAGATTTGGAGTTTTTCATTTCAATACATTTTTTTTTTGATGCTAAATAACAATTTAAATTAAGGAAAACGTCTTTGTGATGATTACAAAAGTACCCTTACCTATAATAATTTCAAAAATTTACTCTCATTGTAACATATCATTGATGTCTTAACAAAAAATTTTCCTTTCGTGTCACATTGCATATTTTACATAATAATGCATTTAAGCAAAACAATGGAAATAATCTTTTTCGAAATAATTTTTACCATTTTGTTAAATAATGCAGGTGAGTACGGAGGGATGAAAATATTTTTACGTGTCCATTCCACCGCAGTAGATGCTGTATACAAATTGCAGAGGCGTTCAATCAAATGTGTTTCCATATGTGAAGCAGCATAACTGCAAAATGGTTGTACAACATGGCAGTGTATAAGGGTGGCGTATAACCGTCCACCATATACACACATTTCACCCGCACCATTTGTCCTGCATCCTGCCATGTTGCAGCTTGTGGACGTGGCCAATTATGACAAGCAATCCAGGCAGATTTAGTCCGTTGTAACGTTATACATTTACACCTACAAAACATAATGTGCGCATGCATACATGCATGTCAGTGCACCAAACAAACTGCACACACTGCCAACAATGGTAGGAGACACCATCAGGAAACATTAATTGTCACAGACATTATGCTTGATTGACATTACGGCAATTAGTTAGCTGAGAATCATCAATTATGGGTTAAAAGCGGACAAGGCGATTTTGATGAAAATTTGTCTCCAAATTTGAAGCTATGTAGAACCCTCGTGTAAAATATCCTTACAACTGTATGTTTGTCTTATGTGTGTATATTTTTGGATGTATAGAGGTAATGTACGATAATGTTTATCGGAGTGATAGTTACATAAAATACATTATTATGTAGTTTACGTTGGCTGATTTGTGAGCATTCAGAACCCTTCTTGAGATGAATATATTTCATAAGAAGTTGCAATGTAAATTATTAAGAATAATTGCACACAGCAAATTCTAATTCAATGTTAAAATAACATGACTCTGCGTACTACTTATTAATTGCTTAATATTGAAAATACAGTCAACGAAATTCAATTTATTCAATAATAATAAATAATTTATTAATTGGGAAATATTTATAAGTCAGGATCTACCAGTATTATAACAATAGCCCTAATTCGATTAAAATAAAAGAACTGCCAAAAAAGAGATAATGATTTAGCAATTGATCTTAAAATAAAATGTATTCAAAAAAAATTAGGGAAGTTTTAGTTCGCCGTCTTACAAAATTTTATTGTGGTCAAAAAAGTCTTTATTAAAAAAATATTATTACCTAATTTTCTAACCCGTTATGATAATTAAAACAAATATTTGTAACTTTTTATTTCCGACTCATAAACATTTCATAATTTCCGTGTTATTACTGAAAACAGAGTGAAATTAATTGAATCTCGTCAACTGTATTCTGCATTCAGGCAGATCAAATGGTCGAAAAATTCCCAACATAATTAGAATTTTGCATAAAAACTTTAAACTAATTAGTGTTAACACAAAGAAGTGCATATAACAATAAAGCGGTAAAATTTCAAAGTTTCTTGACATCCCAACAGTAAATTAAATTAAATTTCTGACGCCTTAAAAGCGATGAATTTCATTAGTTGGCACAATATATTATCCCTTGTCACAATATATGGGGTTAATTAATGTCAAAGGGTATAATGTGCAAATTATTCCTCGAATCTTAACAAAAAGGACATTCTCCAGAAATTGTACAAATGTTACCGCATGAAGTCTATTAAATCAAGAGAAGTGAAAATGCTGCAATGGGGTTGCATGGGGCTTTGACTTTTCTAAAAATACTCATTTATAATATATTGCCAGTAAAAGGACATATTAAATAAAGGACCTCAAATGTGTAATGCGCATTGTTTTCACACGCCTTATTCGCTTCTAACGAATCGATCCAAAATAAAAGCAAGGTACTCGTATTTTACTTGTTATACTTGTGGAGAACATTAAAACACACACAATGTATTCCGTACCTAAATGTATGGATAGACGGAAAAGGACACACCACAGAAAGTGCAAACTTAGGTCCTTTGAATTTAATCCCATCTTGGTTTGGTTTTATGGTTGACATATAGGCGACATATTCTGAGATGAAATCTTCTTTAGGCGCAATATAGGCACTCCGCACTCACTCCAAACCATCATAATCTTTCGGCTTACATCCTTGCACGCCTATATAATATCTCATAATGCTGCCTAGTGTCCCTTTGCCTCTGCGTAGCTGTAATATCTACCTTCATAAGTGATATACAGAGTAATACACACTTCACCAAGTACCAACTATGAGTATAGGGCACAAATATACATAATTTCCACGATTTTCATAATATACTAATATACAAGGATACACAGATCAGCCTCTAGATTTAACTGAACATAGGTAGGACGTGAAATTGCCACCCTACCTATTCCTTGTGAAAGGATGCATCATGACAGTCGAGATGCGAAGCATTTGGACGCACAAAATTTACACCATGCGTAGGCGGTATATAACGGGACATTTTGCGGACATAACATTGGATGCTGTATGGTATGATAAGCCGCATGAATGTGGCACACGCATATGCGTTATATAACCGTAAAGATGTTTTGCGTGCACACTTCCTGCAACATGGATAATACATCGCAATGGATTGTTTTTGGGGGTGGTGAGTGGGGTTGGAGAAAAACTGTACAATGCATGTAAATTTAGTGTACAGTATTCAAAAATAAATGTGCCAAAGGAATTTCATTTAAAATGCAATTTTCTCAAGTGGGTGCATTTGCAATAAAATTTTCTTTACTTTCTCAAAATAATGTAACTTGTAAGTAATTTTTGGGTCAAGACGGGATTGAAGTATTATACTACACATATAATCAGGATGAGAACACAGATTTTGTGCAAACCTTCAAGAATAAGTGCAAAGTTTCCCGGAAAGTCACATATATTGTAAGCCGCATCAAAGCAAACTTGCAATTGAGCAATTTTGACAATGCGAAAAATCTGCAAACTTTTGTTCAAAACCTGCATCAGGAAGATTATTGTTTCAGGTGATCCTGTCTTCGTTCAACTATTTTAATTTTCTTTTTTGTCCATCCATTTTTCATCCTGTTTCGGTTTCCATATAATTTTTGTCCATTATAACACATCTAGTCTAGAGTTTAGGATAGCTGCAAGCTGGTTATGTGTGTCATTTAAGTTTCAATTTTCAACTCTGCAACATTTTTCATTTTGTACCTTTTGTACAATATATATATATATATCCAGCATTCATTTACCAACAAACTTTTTCACATGTGAGATAAAGTTTCGCTTCATATCGTCCTTTTTGCGAAAAGCATTAAAGCAAATATTTGTTCTCATTTATCAGGATATGGGCGCAACTTTTTCATTGCAACTCTCGCTCTGGTTGTCTATATATATTATATGTTTATACATTCAGCGACTCTGGCAAGTGCCACCAAAGAATTGATTTCAAAAGACAATATTCTGTGTGTGACGTAATGCGGTGGCGACAATCCTTGCATCAGTGTAGCTGTATGTGTTTGTGTCCCCAATTCCGATTACGGTTTCTTTAACTGTATAATATGTAAGCTGTTTTATTGAAAGTTTTGGGATGAACGCGTTTTGATTGAGTTGAAATGACTGTTTGAAAGCAATATTTTCCACGACAACATTTACCATCTAAACGAGCTAAGTTCGACCAACTGATGTGGTGTATCCTTTTTGCTAGACTCTTGGCACACAAGCTAGCAAAATTTATATTTATCTGAGAAATATACAGTATACACCCACATGCATAAACAAACATGTAATTCCCAGAATAAAGCGATAAAAGGATTTGGAAATATATTTCTTTTACGAGTATTTCATTTTATTGCCTGTTTTAGAAATGATTTTTCCTACGCTGAGCTTTTATTGCTCAACAATCTTAATATGGCTGCTTCCACCAAATGGATTCTATTCATTTTCAAAGTATTATTCCTTATTTCATGGGAATTATGCAAATTTTAAGTGTAGAAAGAGCCTTTTTTAATTAATCTTATATTGACAGCAGTGAGGGCAACCCTGGCGGCTGGCATTGAACTAGTAAAATATAGCTTAATCCGATTCAAGGGCAACACAAATCGATTAATATTTTCTTGATTGAATTTTAATTGACATTTTTCTCCACGATAATGATCATCACACTGTGTCTGATGGTGCGGAGGGTTAGGGAAATTATGCAGCGGAATATTATTGCGAATGAGAACTAAAATGTTGAGGGGGGTTGGTAAATTCGGTAGCATAGGCAAAAACTAATTTAATAAACAATTTATTCACCCAGAACACGTCGGCACCCTGTCATCCCCTCAAGAGATAATACATAAATTTAATAAATTTTTTTCTCTTTTATCTTTTGGTGTCCTTTTTATTCCATTAGGCATGGACAACAACATCCATGTGTACGAAATACTATATAGGGGTAGTGAATCCAGAATTGATGGTATGAACGCATACTCATTTGATGTTGACACCTAGAACCTATTGTTTATTTATCTTCCTACATACGCACATTCCGAAAGCTTAGATTTTTATTTCTGTTTTGTTGGTCAAAATTCATACATACATTATTTGTATTAGAAACGGCACAACCTATATATTTCTCTGCACGTAGACGCTTACCTTGTATTGTCATACAATATGAATATGTATAAAAGGATATTCTATTTGTCATATGTGCCACATTTAATAAACTGCACACACTTTTCTTCGTCACCTATACATATTATGGAAAAGGGAAGAAAAATGAAGGAAAAATTGTTAGATCACATATTTTATATTATTAGAGTTGAGTGAAGACAACATTCATACACAATGTTATATGTTCGGGATGGGGTGCATAACAATCCTACCCCCTCCTGATACACCGATTTTTTTTTTCCTCCCCGCTATGCGACAATGTTTATGTATTCCAGCATACGCCACCCAATATCTCACACCCCAAACACACAAGGAAAAAAAAGTGACGGCAAATGGATAAAGGATAAAATGCGAAAACCGTTCGTTTCTCTTCACACAAAATAGATGTGAGAAAATAAAAACATTGCTTCATCCTAAGTGACTCATCGTTGATCTTTTTGTCACCTTTTTATTGTGGTGGCAATCCATATTTTTTTGCCTGAAACCCCTTCTTAGCTACACATACGCTTTAGTGGCCTAACCCCCCTCCCAATTCATTTCACTTGTGCGGTTTTGGCATCATCTTGTTGTTCAAGCCGCATTGCACTCATTCTTCACATGTGTACGGTACACGCACCGGTACCACGGCAACGAAAGGGGATGAATATTGTGACTGATGAGTTCGGGAAGTATTCACAGCGTGGCGGGAATTCACTGGAGTACCTCAAACTGTTTGTGTGCCATTCCACAGGGTTCACACACAGCGCTTGTGCTTGTGTCGGTTTGTAAATGCATGAGCGTCACATTGAGTGGTTTTCTTCCTGGTAAAATTTAAATGCAACATCACTCAAATATATCCGGGATTTATTGCAAGTCATGACGATCATCAATTCATTTTTCATAATAACATGATGTACAGGATGATGACAGACACTGTAAAGTATAGTCGCATCACGCATATTCCATATAGTGTTGAGGCAAAGGAAGGACCAGAATTATGTTTATGCGAGACACACAAAAAAAATATTTCCGCCACGAAAAGGAGAAATAACTCATCAAAATAAGTACATGCAATTTAGGGGGATGATTATGTATTTTTTTATTCACCAAGTATAATCATCAAATGTGATTTTATATTTTATTATTATAATTTTAATACTTCCCATTCAAAGTGCTCCCACATTCAAATCGTTTAAAGGAATAGAAGAGTGCCTCAATAAATGCTATCGCATCATTTATAATAAAAAGTATAAAATTAATTTGTCCACCCTCGCACTCCATATTTTCACCACATATGCAATGCATGCATAAATAAATGGTACGTCTTCTATTCACTGTTTGTATCTCCGGTACGACTTTATAATATGCTTACATGAATTTTCATAATGCATATTTCTGTGTTAATACTGTGCAGTCAGCAACCCCCTGAACTGCGCGATGTATTCGCATAATTCGATTCGGTGGAAAAAGAAATAAAAAATAACCAAAAACCATTTTTTTATTTTGTGGTCTTTTACATTCTCTTCAAAGTATTTTATCTTTAAACAAATTTTTTTTAATGTGCATTTTACATTTCTCCTTGGTGTAATTTACCCCAAAAAAAAAAATGGTGCCAGAAATTTGTTTCGCCTTTTGCTCATATGAGTCATGACAATCCTGTCGTTTCTCTCCCTCTCTATTTCTCACACCCACGATGTTGTTGCTCCAACGCAGTCAACGCATACATTCATGTCTAACTGAATACATTACATATGTTATATGGTGAGACTTATGGTGGGTGGGGTTGTTTTGGGGATGACAAAAAAAAGCATTACACATAATATTGTATGTATGACAATAACAAATATGTGGGACATGCCATATCGCCTAATTTGATGCCATTAATAATAAGAGACATCAAAATGTGAAGAGCGGATGTGCTTGGAAGGGTGCGAATACTTTCGCGAATTATTCGAGTTGCTCAATGAACACCAATGGAGTAATTTTTTTTTGTAATGTGTTTGTCTTTTGTTGTTTGAGTTTTTTAATTGATTACTTTATTAATGATTCAATTTTTAAATTATTAACTGCGAAAAAAGGATTGCGGGAATCGATTTGTCAGTGTTTGATTTGAAAAAACACACTTCACGAAAAGTTTCGTGAATAATTCCGCGGTTACGTTAAATGATTTAAGTTTGACTTAACCACAACCAAATCAGGAAAATCTATAATTTATAATTTTTGTAACCTTATTTCTCACGATTGCAACTGAATTAAAGCACGAAAATAAACCGTAAAAACCGCGAAAAAAAATCGAACAAAAAATACGGAATTAAGTTACGTAGAATTTTTTTGTTTTCTTTCATAAATTGAAGGATATTTCTCAAGGAAGGCAAACAAAAATGCTACGAATTTGAAATAATTATTGATTTGTACCGTGAAATCAAATTTCTTCACAATAATTTTTAACGTTATCAATTTTTACGTTGATTACAATTGTTTTCTTAAAAACCAGATTTTAAAACTACAAATTGTGTCTATTAAGCAATTAACGGGTTTTCCGCAGTCTATAAAAAAGTTTTTTATTTATACTTTTAAGATATCATGCAATATAATTTTTCCCAAAAAATCAATTTATTTAATAAAATTGAATTAGTTTATCTTATTTTCATTAAACTTTATTGTCATTTTTAATAAAAATCAAGGCAAAATTATTTTATTTTAAACAACTCCCACCGGCATAGCTACATAAAACCTCATTCAAATTTGTGTGCCCAATCTAGTCGTGTTGTTCTACCCCACATTGCCAAAATAAATACTCAGTCAACCGTTTCATTTTGCACAAAAATTAAATTACCATTTAAAACCCACAAATTATTCAAATCATTTCTCGTCTACATATACAACATAAACTTATTTCATTTTGTCGTTGTCGCTTTTTGCCCTCCAACACAAAATAAAAAAAACAATTTAATGTGAATACAGTCGTAGCACAATAAAAACCCCAATTTATACATAATTATGTTAACATGCTACATACCAAAAAATAATCTGCATAGTTTGAAATTTGGATACAATAATGCTGTATGTGTATTAAGAATACATACGACTTCCTTATGTCATATTTTTGCCTTTAAAGCCATTTATTTTGTCTCCGTCCCATTTTTTTCTTTTTTATTATTACAAGTATTTGTCTTCTTGTGCCAACATTATCGAAATGAATATGTTAATAATGCGATGAAATAAAAAGAAGTATGTACATTTGATATGAAAAAGAGGGATAAGGCAGCGAGCAAAAAATGATAGGAATGCTATTTGTATTTAGAGTATTTCAGTATAAATATTACATCTTAAGGCAATTATCGATGAACTGTGTGGGTGAGGGGTTAAGGGATGTGGATTATACACACGTAAGCTGCAGCGGAGGCGCTTCCCTTCATATTTGCGTTGTCTCCGTTTACTTATGTTCAACGAAAAAACCTCCATGGAATGATCTTGAATGGCTCAACGACTCCCAAGGGATAGCAGCTTATGTACCTCAACATACTGGAGGCGCATTATAAGACGCACACAATATTGTTTTATGCGTTATGACTCCTTATATGTTGTGCGGAATTTTTACATTGCTCGCATTTTCATCATTTCAATTCATGGCAAGTCATCCCCTATTTGTTTTAGAGGATCTTCGTGTATTTATCTTTAAGATATCATGCAGTGTGTGTGTGCCTCTTTATCACAATTGAGACAATTCAGTGAGGATAATTTTGCAGAAATGGCATCCTTTGTATTGTTTTATGTGTTGTATTATATTTGTGAAGTTACCTTTAGTATTCAGTCAGTGGTTTCGTTGCACAATGCAGAGTAGGTGTGGGTTGAATGGGAGGTGCAGATGAACTGTAAAGGTGTGGAATACAAATGGATCCGAATCGCATATAATTAAGGGCCTATACCGCAGTGGTTAAAAGGCGTACAGGCATTTGTGGGTCGGCTGGCTGGGAAAGCATGCATTTGGGGATGATACAATTTATGGGTGATAAGGGTGAACATGTTTCTTATACATTATGCAATTTTGAACACAATAACAATACGTTATATTGCATATATATTTAAGTGTATTAAACATTTAACTGCAAGTAGTAGGCATAATGTAATGTTTTATGCTGATTAGTCGTTGTGACATTAACCTTTTCCAACCCCTATGGGTACAATGGCCAACATGCATAATATAACTTACGAATTTGCATGTTATCTGCACATCTGTTAATCTAATTTTAAATTTCAATTGAAGTCCTTTTTTGTGGCAATTTTTTCTTACGATAAATATAAATGAAAACAAGTCAAGCGATAAATAAACATTGTACAACACTGTTAAGATAGCGTTTTTACGACAAAAAAGAAGTCACCCATTAAACCACCCTTATTGTCATATTTACTGTTCAATTATCAACCACTCTATACAATGCACAAAACAACATACCTCCGCATGTAACAAACCTACTACATGTGTCATTTTTGATATACGACACTTTTTCTCTCACATATTTCCCCCCCAGCTACCATCTCCCCTAATTATTACAACATACTCGTGCGTGCATTACGTATCATCTCGTCATTGTTGCCCAATGGAAATTTGTACAAATTGGCTGTATGCATGACAGTTATTATAATGCACACGTTATACCAAATAGTGGCACTAAAATAGATGAATCAAAAATGCACACACATATCGTTAAAACGGAAGCGACCCAGTTTATTTTGGAGGGTGCGCTAAAAAATAACAATTATTACAAGAAACATCTGGGAAGGGTGAGTAACAATACCCCCCTTTTGTTGTAAATAAATGGCATACAGCCTATAACAACATGTATGCCAGTATTTTACCATTCAAATTCACACTGAGTGTGTACAAAAAGAGAAGAAATGTGCGACATAAAAAAACCGGTAAAACGACACACGATTATGACATATTCATGTGGAAAAGTAAGTCGATTGTAAGAGAATATGGTATTGTGAGCAGTTTTTGTTGTTTGTTCGTCAATGCACGAGATGTCGCAGTTATTGTTTGGATTTCAGGAGTGTTTGGAATACCCTGCAGAGCGTCGGTTTTGTAAATTGTAATGTTTCAATACCCATAAATCGCATCGTGAACAAGGAGCTGCGTGGAAAAAAATCGGGATGTATGATTTGATTGATTTAGGGGGGTTAATATTTCAAATTGTTAATGGGGTACTTCACAATGCAATTTACACCGCCAGTAGGTACACAAATTATGACCTTTTTCGAATACACACATTACGTTGTTTTTACAAAATGAATTGAGCACAAACAAAATGTTATTAAATTTAATGGCGAGGAGAGAGAACAAAGCTGTTGCAAAATATTTCAAGGCCAAAATAAATAATTTTTCAAGGTCTTTTAATGAATAAAAATAACATTATACATTTTAAACAATGTTGTTTATCACTTTATTAATTGGATTCAATTTATTTGACAGAACCACTCCCTGCAGCTAGATTAACGCTCCTAAAATATTTTCAAGTTTAAAAATTTAACGTCAATAATTACATGACTTAACGCATGATTTGAAAAACCTTTAAAAAGAAAAATATTTTAATTCACAACAATGCAATGCAAAATGTCGAATTCAGCCATAATTCAGCCATCTCTTGATCGTTTGTTACAGTATTCAAAGTTGATGTGCGTGGTGCGATGGTAAACAATCGAATCAGAAAAAGGGGCATTACATCGTTTTTGTGCTCAACCATGGAACAAAGGGGTTGATTTGCTTCCCAAAAACTTGGGTGCCTTTTCACTCAATGGATGTGTGTGTGTGTGTGTTGGCCCCGTTGTTGTTGTTCCTTGGGCTGCGTGTACTTTTTTCCAGCCTCATCTTGTTGTCGGTGTTGTTTTTTCGTTGTACATAATATACATATATTAGAGTCTTTGTCGATTGCGTCTTTTGCTTTTCAAACAAATTCAATTACATCGAACAAACATTGTTAGTAGACTTGTTAGCATATTTTGCATGTTCAAGAATTACATTTAGCAACTCGCTTTATAGTACACATTATGTATGTGTGTGTGTGTGTGTTTGCGATGGGCTTTTATTGTTGCGTTTCAAACTTTTTTTTTCTACCCTCCCCCCATCCGTTTTATTTCGTTATCAGTACATCAAATAACGGACAAAAATCAGGGCAACAAAATGTGATGGGCGAGAAAGAATTAAATCCGGCGTAGAAGAATGAGTGCGCGCGGCAAATACAATTTGGCAAAAAAAAAAAAAAAAAAGGGAATAAAGAAGTTTTAAGTCGTAAAGTCAACAATAGCCACTGGATTGCAGTTATGTATATTTTATTATGTCCAAATAAAATGTTATGCTCATCATGAACAACATGGGAGGGTTGAAACTTGATTTTAATGTGCCCTTGTATATATAGAATCATGTTTTACATTTGCAGAACTAATATTTGTGCGTCAAAAACACACTATACAATTTAGTTGTAACTTTTTTAACGGACCGTTAAAGGACTTGCACATATGGGCATATCCTTGTTTGTGTGCTGAAAGGTTTAGTTTGTATACAAATGTTATTATTTTTTGATTACCTTTATACATTATGTTGCGTCTTGTATGACCGGACAGTTTCAATTCAATTGTGTTTCAAAGTTAATTAAACTACCCCTTTTACAGTTTAATGTCAAGTGCATATACACATTGATAAATAATGGCTGAGGAGTGATCACTGAGCAAATTGGAGAAGGGTTCTCTTGGATAATTGAATAAATGTTGTTGTCGCTAGGAGTTATTACATATTATGGGGTTGCACCAGAATTATTTGAATTTATTATGCATGTTTTTTAATTTTAAATTTATATCTAAACTAAATTCGAATAGGAAATATTTTAATAATTTAGCCATTAATTTGTCATTACAGATTATAACTATGAACAATTGTTTTTAAAATACATGTTGCTAAACAAAACTCAAAATACGTTTTACATCAGCTTTAAAATGAAATCTACTTCTTGTCTTCAAAAGTATTCAAATATATTCATAAAAATAAAAGCCTTTAAAGATTGTTTTTTTTTCTAAAAATTGTCATCCCACAAAGTGCGAGTATCGTCTTGAGATTACATCAAGATTTCATACGTATATTTACCCTGCACACAAGAATAATGTTGGGAAATAAAATATTCAAACGTGACACACATTTCGCATATTCCCAAATGACCTTTTACATGTCCTCCGCTGCGTGAGCTGAGCAATCTTGTTGAAAATCACACAAAAGAAATAATTTACGTTTTTTTTTACATTTGATTTTTCTTTATTTTAACACACACAAAATGTTTTCGCAAAGTTTATTTGTGGTGCTTTAATTATAACATTTACTGCACAACATATTTAATAATAATAATAATTGAGCCACAACCCCCTATTGTGGCATGGTTTATAACAATTGAACAGACTACAGCCCTTCTGTTATAAACTACAGCCATATAAATGTCTAAATTGCACAATGCATTGACATGCCGCTCCAAAATCAAAAGAATGAACTACAGCTCAAACAAACACAACATTCTGACTTTGAGGCTAACCCCAGTGGTGAAAACTATTTATTGTAACATGACCACATTTGCAGTCGCCATTCATTAAATTCACACTCACACACACTACAGGACCCACCCCTCGGAAATGGCGTGCAGTTTTCTTTGCATTCTTTTGCATATATACCCAAAAATTGTTATTCCCAACACATTGACACAAAGAGGAAAAATATCAAATGTCAATTGAAATTAGCAGGGGGTGCGAGTTTACGACCCCCCGACTAAATATGTTTGTGGAAATTATTTCAATTATTTGTGTTTGCTTTTTATTCCACACCGAACGTATAATACGAGTAGGTAGTATATGCGTTTTAATTATAATTATTTACTTTATCCTCGTGTAGATATGGGTTTTGGCGTTCCACCCTTATTTATCGCAATGTTTAAGGTTACAATTTAATTGTTCTAAATAACACAGTCCACATAAGATTCTTTGTACCCCCACTTTTATTTGAATGTTACCAAAGTTTCGTTGTTGCGTTTTTTTTTTATTGTGTACTGTTGTTGCTGAGTTGGTTAAACTTTTCCCCCCATTTTGTTTGTTTTATTTAGATCGTCCTTTTTGTTTATATGTTTCAACAACTTCTTTACCCAAATCGTCGAAGCATAATTTTATTTTCTTGATTTTAAAAGTCAAATAGAAAGCACGTGCTTAAAATTTTGGGCTCATTGGATTTCGTTTTCTGCACACGCCAATTCAATAGGCAATCCCTTTTTGTTTGCCCTTTTGCTTTGCTTTTTTTGAGCCATTTCATTTTGGTTTTATCTTGATTTTTCTTCCACTTTTGCTGGGTGGAAAAATATTATTTGTGATAAAATGGAGGCAACTAAGCATAAGGCAGTTCTTCCAGACCATGAGTTCTGGTCAAACTGTATGGTCTGGGGTGTTGCTCCCTTGAGATTGACCTTGATATTTGTATGCAGGTTCTTGAATTTAAGTTGATTTTTATAGTTCTTTTACAGAACGATTTGAAACGATTGAAAAAAATTAATAATTTTTACTAATTTGTGACGTTAAGTCAACTTCTTTTTAGTTTCGAAATTTCAATTTTCATGTTTAATTATTTTGTAAATACATATTATATGAATTGTATAAATTTTTTAATTCTTCAATATCCTCATCAAAACTCTATTAATTGATATCTCCAAATACCCTTGTGTGGTAAAAAAGGTGTGGAAACCCCTGATCTTAGCAATTATCTTCACAATATGAATAAAAATTCCTTCACATACTTTTATATAGTGTTTTATAATTGTAAAAACTTTGCCAAATATTTAAAGGTCAAAATCGGATAATTAAAGGTCAAAATTTTATTATTTCTAAAACGTTAAATATTTTATAAAATTTTGATTAAATAAAAGTGTTAGCTCAACTACAACATTTCAAGGTCAAAAATTAAAAATACAAGGTCATGTTTTTTTATTATAGAGTCCTTGAATATTTTTTAAATGTTATTTTCACAATATTAATTGTTCAGCAACATTTTTCAAGGTCAAAATTTAAAGACTCAAGGTCATATTTTTCATTTCCATATCTCAGAAGAGCTTTATTTAATTATAGTCTAGTTGCAGTTGTATATAAATTCACACCTCGCTCTCCCTGCGGTGTAATTTTTTTACTTAAAATTTCCTGTTCTTAAAATTGTCAATTTCAAAACCATACCATTACAGTAAAAAAATTCAATATCCCGAAAATCCACGAATTGCTAATAAAATTCAATGAATTTTGGGGTTAATCAGAACTTAAACTAAATTGATGCACCTTATGTCAACCCCTACATTAAAGGCGCCATTAAAGAACATATTGGGTTTAATGAGCTCCTCTAAATTACATGTTTCTTCCATCATCCAGTGTAGGTACATGCGGCAATCGACTTTATATCTTATACGCTCGCATACATAGCGAAATATATAGAATAATATAAATATATTTGCCTTAACAAAACAATACAAAAGTCGTAACGAGCTGTAAGGCAACCTAAATTTCAAGCTACACTACGTCTTATCATGTACCGAAACAAGGAGGCATTCTTTGCATACACACACACACACACACACACACAACTTCTACAACTTTATATTAGGATACATGGCCATAAATTACCTATGTTTTTAATGTTATCATGATATTAATTTCGCGTAAAATATCTACTACTCATTCTTAATTTAATGGTAGGGCGCACACACAACTGTTAAAATTAAAGTGAAATTCCAATTTAGGTAAAGCGAAGAAGAGATGGGGGTGGGTTTTATGGCCATCCCTTACATTGGTATAATAACTATATGTTACCACGTATGTAAATTTTTCATATACGCTCACATATGAACGCCTATACATTATCGCTGATACATTCTGCATACATGTATTTATGCAAAGGACGCGCACAGTGGTGTTTTTGCATCCAACTCATCTCACCCCTTCATATTGAACATATGAAGATAATATGAGAGCGAACGAATGGAAGCAAATTACAACACTTAACTGCTTTCACGTAGAAATAAATCTTCCCACCAAGTTTTATTAAGAAGACAATTAATCATTGATAAAATTTAAGCGTAAGCATTTTGCAAATATCACCATCCCCTATTATACCCCAACCCCATTTTAAATGCTTTTGTATGAGTTTGTTTGGAATTCCGGCATTCGTTTGCCCTTCGCCGTTATTATTATTTTAATATTATATGTTCCAATCGAAATGGTGTCAAGACGCACACTTTTCTAATGAATGTGGGTTCCTTATAAGGTGTGTCGTATGCTTTCTTTATCATTGCACACATGTGTGGAAACATGTGAACTGTGAATTCAAATATAATAATTATTACACATCTCTTCCACATTGTATAAGAGGTGGCAAGAGTTCACCATCCCCACATGTTTTAATAAAGCGCACATCCGCTGTCTCCCTTCTAATTGAACACTTACAAGTCGCTTTCATTTGTTTTATCTGCTAAATGTATTCGAAGCTGAGTGTGTGTAATTTGTTCATTCTCATCCTACCATCCATACTCTTTAAGTCTGTTATTTTTCCCTTTTAAACCTATACTATTGTGCACCAAAAGTTTACTATCAAGGCGCTTACATTCACAGACTCTATAAACACTGGAGAAACATTCCCGTTCCAAGATACACTTTATATATGGCCTTTGCATTTCACATTACACACATCTTACTAGACATTTTTTCCCATAGTCATTGTTATTTGTGTATATTATGTGCTGCAGTTGGGGGGTGGGTGGATGGAAAGGGTGCTATGTAGCTGTAGTCGAAGCTGGGGGCCATATATTAAATGTTAAAAGTGGAATCAACATTTATGTCTGCTAATTACCTTCACAGTTAGTTGGCAAGTAAGTTCTTGCGATGTTATGTATTGCCTCTGGATTTATAGGTACAATATAAATTGCAGGGGGGCTTTCATTTAAGTGTAAACTAACGCACTTGCAGAAAATGTCTAAATTATTTAGTTGTTCTAAATAATGAATAAAAAGAGTTTAAGAATTCAAAAAAAAGGTGAAAAATTGAATACAATCCTAATTTAAAATCGATTCATAATATTACAAGGTCAATTTATTTTAATTTCGGTTTTATTTAATCACCTTTTTCCCCTTTTTTTGACACATTTTTAAATATGTACTTTCAAAGGCTTATATCATGAAGAAGCTCCACAGCCTCAATTTAAATAACATTTTTCTGCCAAACTTTACCTAAGTCAAAATATTTAATCTATATTTCAAGGTCATATTTCGGTATGCTTAAGTCGTTTTAAAATTTCGCAACAAATTCTTCAACTTTTTACGAGTTTGGCTGAATAATAGTGCTTAAAATAAATCGCATTTTACATAACTTTTCAAGGTCAAAATATAAATGCAAAATGATTTTTCAACTCGTAAAGGTGAGAATGCAATGATTTTTAATGCCGTCTGTAAATTTCAATCCTGTACAATGACCTTTATAGTTTATATCAGCCAAAGAAACAGCAATGAGCACCAATTATCCTTCAAATGGTGGTAAAAAAATTTATGAACACTTAGAGCAGCAAAATTTCCAAATATAATAAATATTTGTTGCAAATGCTTCGAATTATATTTACGACAGCAATCGTGTGTGCAGCGTTGCGCTACACATAACGGCATCTACACATTGCAAAAGCTTTGCATTCACCGTTGCAGCAGCCCAGGATATTATTGTATGTGAAAATGCCATGGCGTGTAGCGTGTTGTGCAGCAAACATGATCGTATATTTGAAGTTCACAAAAGATGCACATCCAGTTTAAATGCCATTATGTCACATTTTGAATACAAACAAAGCGTTGCCATAAATGTTTACAACGCTTGATAAAATTTCGTCATAGCATTTTATGAATGTACATTACGGGGGTGCAGAAGAAGTCAGAGTTTGGCTCTTGAAGCTTTTATGGTGGGTCGTCGCGCTATCATGGGTGGTTGTGTGTTGAGTTTATATGTAAAATATTATGTTGCCTTTTAAGTACTGTATATGCTTGGTTATGGTGAGTTGCAATAAAACATTCATTTGTTTGAAACGTAAACATGAGTTTGTCAAATTTGTGTGTAACACGTGTTTAATGGTGAACGGGTTAGACTTTTTTGATAAAGGAAACAAAAGTAATGATCACATAAATGGTTGTTCTTGTTATGTATTAAGAATATTTTCCTTGACGTTAAGACACTTTTTACTTAAAGTCAACACAAGGATTTATTTGTTTATTTAAGTAACACAATGTCAAAATTTAATTGGAATAAAACATAAAATGTCTAAACCCAATCCCTAAGACATTGTTTAACACGTTCCAATTTTCAAAGACCCTATTATGATCCTTGCAACGTCCAAACTCATTACAGTAACTAATCCTTATTAAATCATAAAAAATGTCATTATAAGGACTACTTAAAAACAAAAAAGAATTTAACTAAAATAATCAAAAAATGTCAACAAATACGCACTAGAGCGTAAAGAATATCAAATATATTTCAGTATCCGCACTCCCAACAGTCTGCCCCACTATTAATATCCACCCCACAAACTTTCCTTATCATCTCCGTTATTTATTGCAAAGTCAATTATCTGGGACACATGAATTCACCTTCATATAGGAATAAAATAATAATATGGTGAAATGCACACACACTTACCAACACAGTGTGCAAATACCTCTCAGTATAATATATAATGATATCGAAAAATCAAATATACTGTACAGACTATAAGGACGGTGCATGTATGGTTACACCGGTAAGGGTGGATTTATATGCTCTCACTTGCTTGACACTTTGTTCAAGTGTAGATACCTTTTTATACCTCCTGTTGTTTCTATCATCAAGGATCTTTGCATCGGTTAAACAAAGGCAACAAACTACTTATCGTCGATATAGAAAGAAAGAAAGCAACAATATATAAGGGTTAAATATTGGATGTCGCTTTCGATGTACGCTTTTTGTGTGAGAATTTATTTGCTTTTGCACTAACCATACGTATACTCGTATATGGGTAACATCCTGAGTTTATTTTCAACCTTTTTGCAACGCGATTGGAATATTGAAAATTGCCTGTTTGATTTAAATACACGGTTGAACACACTTTTTCACTTTTACGCAACAATATATTTTTCTATTGATTTTGTCTACCTCTGTTTTGAATACCTCTGTTAATGTGACTTATCCTTCTATCTTCATTGATGGAATTTTTAGTTTTTCATTAAATAAAAAAAGTTCGTATAAGGTAATGATTATTTTATTTGAATAGGCTTTTAGAATCTTAAGTTATTGTCGAGAGACACATTGGTCGATTCATCACTAATAGACATCATTCGAGAAGTTAAGGGAGACAAAACTTTGCTCCAGACCGCGTGGTTTTGCGCGTGGTTTTGCGCGTGGATTCACCAGTTTGTTATTCCAACTGATTTTGGGTCTTGTCCTACGCTTTCTTTTCATCTAAGACGAGATCTTCCTTGTCTTCTTGTTTACACAATTCTACACCCAATGACATTTTTTGATGGGATGTTGTCATTCATTCTGATTACATAGCAAGCCCATCGGATTCTATTGAGCTTTTACAATATCGATGCTGTTGTATTGCTTTTATAGCCCGGTGTTGTAAAATCTTCGATACTGTCCTTCCTCACGTTTGGGGCCGTAAATCTGAAGCAGAATTTGTCCAATTCCAGTGTCCACGTCTTGGAGACGTATGTGAGAACAGGTAGAATCATACAGTACCAGCTTCGAATTTATACTTAAAAAATTGAAAAGGAAGATTCATCAGCAGGGAAATTCAACTTTCCTTGCAGATAAAGTCACTTGAACTTGCTGCTGCTTCACAGTAACAGAGAAGTTGTTCCGTCGGGCGTAGTTCTTTATCTTCGTCACAGAGACGGCATTTAAGCATTTAGGTGATTTCTTTCATGACTATGTCCTGTTAGTCGGTATATCAAGGTTCTTATGTCCTTTATGTTAAGATTTAGATTTTAAAAGCCGTTTTGATATTTCAATTATTCCACCGACAACCAAATTCACAGAAGTATTTGAAATGCTTTCTTATATTCCGCAGAAAGGCTTTGTACAGCTCAGATAATGACTAGCCAATGAGCCCTTTCATGTCCTTTAAGTCCTGTATGTAATCACTTCAATGTGAATAAAAATTTCTATACTACATATTAGTACAAAAATATTTTGAAGAAATAGCAGCATTTAACGAACTTAAAAGCAATAACATTACCTACACACTTTTGGGGAATATCACAAACACAATCCCACCATTCGATTAAATTCAAATTCAATTTACGTCTATTTACTGTATGCATTTCCGCGTTTGTACGCTTTATACCTGTCAGCATCGCCACCACCTCGAAATTCATATTCCATAAAATAATATGACGATAAAACACGTATAAATGGTAGGGACCACCACTGCGTGTAATAAACTCAAATCACAAGTGCGGGAATAACTTGAGCCGCCCCGGGATATTATGCGCGGAAGCGTGAACGATGCTGAGTAGTATGAATAATAATACACGACTATATCGCCCGCCACTTGTATTACGTTAACAACAACCCAAAGAGTAACAAGAACAAAGGGTGATTTCATTGCAGAGGTGCATTTATAAACATAATTTAGACACGTACACCTATTTTATGTGCAAATAGGTACCACTATACGTAAATATATTATATTAAATTAAAGTCTTGCAATGCACAAATGCACTCACTTGCATTTTATACGAGTAGAACTATAGCATAATTGTGGATGGTCGGTTAGTCAAGGGGTTGTGTAAAAACAAACTTTTTGTTGTTAATTTGTTGTGAAAAGTGGTGCACCCTGGTTAAATTTGTCTACCCCCCCTATTATACATCTTGATGTAAGTGAAGAAAGCTTTTTCACAACAAAAGCTTCGCCTCAAAAAATAAGTAAATAACAGCGACCACCCCCATTCCATTTTTTCAATAATTACTGGCACTACACTAAGCCGGTATACATATTCAATTTATACATAAAGGTAAATACGCTGTACCATTTTACAGCGAAGAATAGGACAATAGATATGTTTTCAGTAAACCAAACATGCAATTGCCCTGCACTAGTTACCAGCAATGCGGCTATATTCATATGCCGCCATATAAATATATGCACGAGTAATTGCAATTAGCAATTGTTTGAATAGCTTACAATAAGCTTAATAAAATATTAAGTATAAAACGAGTATTATATGGTCCATGGCTGGGGAAAATATATAGTTATTCCATTTCATTTTTCCCCATTAACTTCCTCTGCTGGATGGAGAATTCAATTAAAACAATGGTTGTTGTTTAATGGTGTGAACACGATCGAATATTATGGACTTAATTAGTGGAAATGTGCAGAATAAAGGTGTATGAGCAGGGCAGGCGAGTGCTGCCGGAGTGGAGAGTATAATAAACGGGTAAAGGGGTTGTTAAGCTGTGCATTGAATTTTCTGTGAGATTTTATATTACATACCTTATCCACTTGGTGCTTTTTGTTTTTATGTGTTTAATGTTTGAATGTTCACGTTTTGAATAGCCAGAAGCGTCTGCAATCATTATGGTCATATTATTGTAGGGTTAATAATTGGCTGGGGGGGAAAAATTATAAAAGCTATTTAATATTTAGTCTGAGTTTAATATTTAGTAATTTTTTAAGTACCAATAAAATTTTGATAAATTAAAAAAATTATATTCAATTAAGTACGATAATTAATTTATTACTATACAAAATAGTTGTAGTAGATTCATACATTTAAAAAAACATTAGTGATGCTGAAACTTGTTTTGAATCCAAAAAAGGACGTTTTAAATATGACTTGAAATAAATTATGACTGCTTTCATATTTATTATTTCAAGGTCACATCTCACAAGGTCAAATTATGTTAAGTAGTTAATCAAATTTCAAGGTGAAAATCCCAAAGTTCAAGTTCATAATATTTAAATCTCAGAGAACATCTTTTAGTAAATCCTTCCAAGTTTCACACTACTCTACAATATTAGTTCCTAAGAAATGCTCACTTTGGTCTGCCGATCTTTTGTACCAGATCGTAATAAACTCAAAACGCACTCTCCATGAAATGTTATGTTTATTTTGGTTTCAATTAATAATAAGGTTCGGAACACACATGTTTATCAGAAAATATTGATGCAAAAGTTTAAAAAATTTTAAAAACAATTTTACCCAATACCCAAAAAATTTTTGCATTTTACTTCCACGCACAAAAACAGAAATCAATAAAGGAACAAATAAAAAAAAAAGTTGTGACAACACAAACAAGGGCCACAAGAATCCGCGGGGATTCTATTGAGATGGATTTAATTTTGGGTAGGTTAAGGGACGAGAATTGTGTTCGTTGAAAGAGAAGAAATAATCTCATTTCTTTTGAAACCATTTTTTGTATCGAAGAAGGGTCCAACAGAAAAATCGAGGAGTAAGTGCGGCTATGAAATAACACTGCGTATGACGACACAATGAGCTCTTCTAAACAACACAAAACATATATAAATTGAAAGAAAAAAAAATCTGATGAGAGTATAATCATTAAAATCTTAATCCTTAACATAATTTGCAAGGCTTCCGCACCCCTCGTCATAATACATAATGTCGTCAATTTGATTTCGGCGCTCCTTTTTCATTTTCCATAACATGCGTTGTTCCTTAAAAAAAAAAAACGAAAAATTATACAAATTTTCGCAGGCAGCCTGATTGACTGAAGCCTTATTGAATTTTTTATGTTAATTTGCCTCTATAATGCTGCTGACATACGAGACGATGGTGTGCTTGTTTTTATTTTTAAATTAGGAAACAGTGCGACATCCAATATCAATGCCTCAAATGATTATTCAGATTCATTTCCAAATGATGCTCATTGCATTTCAGTTGGTGCATTTGATTGAAATTATCGAACCAATAATGTCAAGCAGTTGCTGTATAATTGAAAAGTGTCCTTTTTTTGTATGTTTATCTTTTATATGCGAGTTGAAGCGCAATTTCAATACACCATCTGCATTTTTTGACATTTGGTTGATGTTGACACGTGTTGCTCGAGCACATAATCGCGATCGTCATTTTATTGAATTGACACAATGAGGAGAGAGAGAGACAATGACGTGTATACTGAAGGGAAATTGGGTAAAGGCAAACGCTGGAAAGATTGGCTGCAGCGATATATTAATAATTTTAATAACAAAAAATATGTTTACTCGCACTGATGACATTCAAGTGGCTGTATATGTTACATGCGGAGTGAAAGCGATTAGATTTATTCTGGCAGTTGTGTCAGCGTTCAATCACATATTGCATAAAATATAATGTGCGGCCTTTGTGAGAACATATATTATAGGGAGTAGGGGTTAGGGTGCACATTGGTTTAGCACTTTAAATTAATTGAATTGAGCCACTTGATTTATGATCGTTTGTGTACGCTGGATGCAGTGTTTGCGTAACTATACTGTTATGATGTGTTTGATGGAAGTGGTGTAAACAGCTTAAATGAAACAATGCGATATGATCGGAATAATTCAACGCGTATAATGTGTGAACGATGAATGTAAAACGAGGAGAACATGCATGATGGAATTAGAATCATTATTTCATTTAGAGTTTTTTTTAGTTCTCATGATTAACAATTTGTTGCGTTTTGAAGGTAAAAAACAACGTATTTTTGAATCTTTTGATTTTGATTTCCTCTTTTTATAATAATATGTTTGAAAATGTTGTTAACCTAAATTTAGAATATTATTGAATATTTATTAAACTAGGATTAAAAATTACTTTACCGAAATAGCTGAAACAATTAGGCTCATGATTTATTTTCGTTAAAAGTCTATTTAAGTAGTTCAAATAAATATAAATTATTTAAAGTTAGTAGTAAGTGTAAGGAAAAGTATTTGATTCACTCAGAATTTCCAACCCTATCAATTTATATATTATACTTATAAAATAGGTCATCGTTAATTACATAGAACTTAATCATGTCGAAGCTACGCAGAGTATTTTCATGCCCACCCCCTCCTTCAATACGTTCAACATGAAACTAACGGAAATTCAATAAAACATGACTTCCTTTTTGTGGCCGATGTCCCCATTAATATTTCACACTCCTAGAACACACACAAAACTAAGTCAACCATTTTTCATTTTCTTTTTCATCACATTGTTTATGGGTCTAATTTTTCTTCAATTTCGTATTGTTTTTTATGTCTCTGGCTTTTTACTCGGTTTCTTGTCAAAAAAAAAAAGCGACAAAACAACTTCGATCATTATTTATAAGTGAGCTTAGGATAAGTTTATGCTGTGGAATTTTTCGATATTCCTACAAAAACACTTTTGTTCCTTCTCCATAGTCAGAGGAATGTAGTGTCCTTCCATTACGTATTTATGTAGGTAAATTGTGTGTGAATTCTTGGACAACTTTCATTTCAAGTTTACAAATTTATTTAACATGGCTGTGTTCAATGTTCATGCTTCAAATATTTAATATGAGAAACAAGGTGAGGAAACAATTTCCAAAGTACTCACAAAGAATTTAAGTGTGATCGATCATCATAAATATTTTAATTACAATATATTAGCGCACTAAAGTATAAATATAAATATAATGAACAGGAATTGTTAAATCCATTAAACTCAGCTCCCTTCTAGGCATGTGCATTAAGCGCATTGTATCATTTATCCTTCAGTGCATGAATCCACACCACTGGAAGTTGTACACAGTAATTGTTTAACTTCGGCACACATACCGCAAGTCGAATTATTATTTTTTTAAACCAATTACACATTTGGAAAGCTTTATATCATGTTAAATATTAATTTTCACTTTTGTTAAATTAACTTTTATTGAGTGGTACTTCCCATTCATTCATTTCTCACCCTTTTTTAGCAAATAAATCATGGAAGGAAATGGCATAGAGCTCCCTGGTGAGAGAGTGTCTGAACTATACGAGTGCATCATGTCTGTGTAAAACAACGAAGTTCAAATTAAAAACGAATAAAGGATGGAAAGAAACCATGTAAAATAATTGTTAACCTCTAGATATTACGAGTGTAGTGCAGGGAAAGGGTGGACAAAAAAGCTTGAATGGAGAAGTTTGTTTACAAATGGCACTTAACCGGCTAAATTTTTTAAGTAATTAATTCGTGCACTTTGAATGATAAACATATTCTGTTTAAGATTGTGTTAACCAGTGATCAAATCATTTCAGTAAAACAATAATTGCAAATTATCCAAGAGAGAAACAAAGGAACATAATATATAATATTTAAAATACTTGAAAAAAGAATAAAACAAAACCGCCATATGTTGAATGACAAATTCTTCAAGCACTCAAGGGAATATTAATTAAATAGTTGAGCATTGTTTTAATTTATTACTCAAAGTGTACGTAATTGTGGTACTGCAAAAAACAGTTATGGCAATTAAATTACATAAGTTGCAAAGTGTACATGCAATAACATTATATACAACATCGTGTTTTTCCAACTAAATCAGAATATTTTGACATTCAAATTCATTTTTACTGCACTACTTCTGCTTCATTTACTTTCATATCCGTTTGCATATGCTCAGAGTTCTGTTATGACTACAAAATCAACCCCTATTTCCTCCTTACCACTCCATATGCCATATAAATACGAAACAGTTGCAGAAGAGAAGCATACACAGTCGTAATGCAGCATTGGCATGAGCTGTCCATGCACAAACAACATTGCCAGCAATTACGGTTAAACGTGTATATATTTTGGTTGATCAGTCCATAAAATAATCTTCAGAACGTAATCAAAATGATGCAATTTCTTGCAGTTACTCAAATTATTTCCTTAATAATTTGGAAATATTAAGAATCCTCGCTGTTTGAGTGTCCTTAATATTAAACAGCGTTCCAATTTCAATTTCATCACAAAACTATGCAATCAATAATAATGATTAGAAAATATTCGTCAAGGAAAAAATATTGGCAACATTGCTGCATTGAAATGTATTCAATTTCATGCTGGAATTATTAAAAGTCATCATTTTTCCACCCCTATTTACAATACACCAATAGTTTTGCCTCAATTTATATTGTGACTGTTTAAATGATCCGCATTGCGCGGTTCTATCTTTCATACTCTCTTTTGCTCAGTATAATATTAATACTCATGTGAGTAGCAACTCCTATTTGAGCTTCCACCGACACCAATAATTGTGTGTAGTTAATGTGCATGATATGTAAGCGCGTACATTAAAGGCGGCTTCGCTGCGTCGGAGTGGGAATTTCTGTGTGAAAATTGAGGAACAAAGTGGGAGTTGAGGGATAAAGTAGGTGTGGGGCAAAATCATCTATTCCTCCAGAGAACAACCACCGCACCATATCCGGTAAAGTTGAGTTATATTCAAATTATTTCAGCAATTACTCACTTTGCGCCAACTATTAATCACCCCCACATTAATATATAACGAAGAAGTTACATTCCAAGCCCTCTTCAGCAGCTTCATATATGCCATTGCTGATGAAGGTACACTGTAGCAACTTGAGGAAGGGGGTTGTATAGAAAATGAGAGGTGAAGTGCAAACTCTGAATGTTTTGGTAACGTTGTTCTTAAGGGTGGATTTTGATATGACAGAAATGAAATTTAGTTATGGTGTGAGTTGAAGGGGTGATTGAATTGTTTGTGTATGCAAATTTTCTTGATATCTGAATTGATTGAGGAACAAATAGTTCTTCAAAATGAATACTAATTTAATGAGTCATTACTTGAAAAGCTGCACAACTTGAAAAGACGAATACAAATATACTTTTCACATTTATAATTAAGGATTATAATATTTTAAGCATTAAAAATACTAATGATTAATTTATGACTTACATTTTAAACCATATTTAAAAATAAAAAAAACAAGAAATCAATAAAAATGAGCCAAAGCTATCAACAAAATCTTCACCTTTGTCGAAATCACTTAAACCCAGCGGCATCACAAATTTAGCGCAATGAAAATAAATATTTAAAAAACACAAAGAAATCACAGTGCCCCTGAGCTACAATGGCACACGTTACCTTACACTCCTATATTGTATCCTGTACAAAGGCAACAAACCAAACACTATAAAATCTTACACAACATTGCGGGCGATCCAGCAAACCGGATTAATGGTGAATGTGCACGCAATATGACGCTTTACTAACAAATCAACTAACTAAACACTTTTAACTGCAAATGAGGCGAAAGAAAAATGATTAGAGCACAAACAGCAGCAAAGTCACAACAGCAAAGGGTACGGCAAGTAAACAGCAATAATGTGTCATTTGGGGTGGCACTGATTGGGTGATTTTCGTGTGGAACAAAAGTGGAGCAATGGTTTTTTTTTGTAAAAATTGTGTAATTGTGGCGCCCGCCATTCAGATTCTTCTAATTTGGGGTCATTATCTATAGTTGAGTTACCTAAGTAGTAGGCGTTTTTTCGGTGTTCAATTTGAAGAAGTTTGTTGTTTAATTAACTTGTTGACTGCTTTTTTTGGTAATTTTGGTAAACGGGTGAATTTATTGATTAATGACTAGATGTTTTGGGTGGGTATTTTTAATAGGAAATGGCTTATATGGCTGTACAAAAAAAGGCGAAGCAAATCTTCTCGTATAATTGAGTTGATTTTAATTAAGGATTAAAGTTTGTGCCATTTTTGATCCCAATAATAAACAATTGTTTCCAAATTAATTTCTATTCTCAATGCATTTATTAAAATTATTATCTAAAATTTGTAATTAATTTATTTAAGATAATAATTGCAAGTTTAAAAATTAAAAACCAATTCCATTTAAAGTTTAATTCTAAAAATTGCATTTTCTTATTTGTTTGCAGGTAAAAGTCGTCTTTATCCAGCTTATTCCTTAAGTAGCTCTGAAGCTGAAGAAAGCCCATTGCATCGTGGCACATACAAGCGCACTGCAAAGCAATCACGTCCATTTCCAATTACATACAAGCCCCCATCGGGCTTAAGTGACACACCATCATCCTCATCATCAGGCAATAATTCGGACGCAACACTCACCGACACGGAAGCAGCCCTAGCCCGAGATAACACACTCTTAGTTCATAACGGTATGTACCTTAAATATATAACGTGCATATTACCATTCGCTTCTAAATAATATTATTATATTAATTAACTATTATCCCGATTATCCCTTCACAACACAAATATTGATATTACACCTATACCATGTACATTGTACAACTTTCTTCCCCTGACCCATTTTCTATGAAGATTCTATATGAATATTCTCGTAGATGTATTTTATATTATGGCGCTTGTATGGTGACGGCGATTATCCTCCCATATTCTCGCCACGGATGCGGTTAGTTGCAAAAGAAATTTCTCGAGAACACTTAATGTCTTCAGCAGATTAAAGTTCTAGCACACTTGCCATCGTGCACACTTCCCTACCGCTCGCTTAAGAGTCTGTACACCGTTGTCGTGGTCTTTATTATCAACTCAATGGCGGTATATATAGCGAAAAAGTATTTAATATACATATGTGGAACCAACAATATAGGACTAACTTTATGTATATGCGAAGGGATGCATTTGATTTCCATTCCAAATATTGCTGCCAACAGAGAATGTTTGCATTGTGTACACAAATACACGCGCTACAATCCCGCAGAAGTCGTGCTAAGATTTGAAGCGCCCTTTAAGTGCTTCTGATCTTTATGTGATTACAACAAGGACGATTTCGATATGTGAAACTAATGTGGGATGTCTCGCAACAGTGCATTGGAATGATAAGGCAATACAATATGCTGGCAAGTCATGAAGGTATGACATAAATCGATCTGTTACAATTGCTTTCTTAATTCAACCTTTAAAGGGAGTGGGTGGTACAGTTCGTTTTCCAGACAGCAATCAGTTATGAAAATAGGATTAACAATTTAAAATATGGCTTTATCTGGACAATTTATCGTATGCAATAGTTTTTTTTTCAAATTTAATTAAAATATTCAGGATATAATTTATATTACGACCCAGTAAGATTTTAAAGGATCCTTAAATTTGTAAACTTTTTCGAAAAGAAGGTTATGTTGCAGAAACACGTTTGGACACCGCTTGAGTCAAAAAAAGTGGTCTTTAAAAAATTCAAACTATTAAACGTTCGAATGTCCTGAAGGCTTCTCGGAAACTACTGGACGGATTTGCATGAAATATTGACGTCATGTAAAAGTCAAGGTCACTTTTATCAAAATTTAAAGTCAAAATCTTTTTTAATCTCAGAAATTGTAATTTAAAAAATTAAAAAATTTGTTGAATTTTTGCAGAATATTTCAAGGAGATCTTTAATTATTATGCTCCAAGTTATTTGTTTCTTATAAATTCACACCTTGCTCTACCTGCAATGTAGTTTTATTATATTTAAACATTAAATGCTCTCCGAAGATTAATCTTATAAACACTCTGTTTCAGTGAAGTAGACAGGAGTAATTCACCTTCTTAACTTATTCTTCCAGCTGAAATAAAACTGAACTAAATCGTTTTCTAGAATTATTATAAAACAACACTTCATATTTCTGCAAAACTTATTTATCAATCCTGTCTCACAAATTTAGGACACCCTGTAATCAGTACAAAAGTTTTGTATTTCAAAATTGTGTGACAAAAATATATAATGAGCCAAATCGCACTTGGCTGCTGCACAAAATGTTGCTGAATCTTCCAAATTAGAAAGAGTGAAGTTTTCGGATGCAAAAAAAATATAAAACAGGATAATAACCGCAGCAAAAAACAGCATATATACGAGCACATGCACTTCAGAATAATGCAGTAAAATTAAATACACCAGAAAAAATACGCTGCATTTGATATGCCGCATATAAACTGAGAAAGTGTCTGGCTTTATGGTTCTTATAATCTTCTTGCAAGACATTTTTATGAAATAGAAATTATGGACACATATTATTATACAAGTATGTATACAAAGAACGTATGAGCTTAATTTTGGTTTGTAACAATAAGCCTGCAACGAGCAACCACAACGCCTATTATCATCAAACCGCTTCCGGTCGCCAATAAAGCGTATGAAGCCAAACTGTATACCAAAATTAAAGTTACATAACCCAACATATTTGCAAATATAATAATAATTGCATAAAGATGCAATAAATTGTGAGGCAGTCATGCGTAAAATGGAAAAAATTATCTCACAAAGCGAATTCTGAAATTATTTTGGCGCAAATATTAAATTTTAATTGCAAATAAAATGTACGAGCATAACGCGTTATTAAGCGTTAATTTTAGTGCACAAGATTGCTACGTATATGCGATTTTGTTAAAAGGTTAATGCTGCAAGCTGCAATAGGAAGCGCATATGTTTTTTGTTACATAATTCTACAGCGAGTGCTTTTTAATATTTAGATATATTTATATTCCGCTATATAAAGTATGAATAGAGATTTGGGGAATTGGTATCTGGGTTATATGGGGCTGCAAATTGGATTGGATTTTCGCACATGTTACGTCAATACATACATTCTTCATAATGAATGCCTGTTTTAGGGGGATGTGAATGAGAGTGACCCAATTTGGCCTCAAGATAAACTAAATTGAAATCAAATAGGATTTTGTGTAAATAAATCAGTCTTTGCTATGCAACCGATACACATGTGTGGGTATTTGGGGACGAAAGGGAGCTCTCTGCAATGTAGCTACGTATGTAATAAAATCGATTGATTGTGTACACACACAAATAAAACCCCGAATATAATATGTAGGGGAGGGCAGGTTTGTTGGATATAGGTGTGTTCTGTGTGTGTTTATAATTTTACATGTTTGTGGGCGGAAACGCCATTACCCTTCATATACGTTTAAACTTTTAGGAGTTCAATGAGAAAATGGAAAATAATATTTCAATAGCTTCATGTGAATTCTTGAACTGACAATATAAGCAAAACCCAACAAGTTGTTACTGAAGATCTGCAGATATATCTGGGATAATATTCGGAAAGGTCACGATGCCCACGGGCCTCCAAATCAAATATGACCCCTCATCTAAGTTGATGTTTTAAATTGATAGAATATTGAAATGTTTCCTTAACATTATTTATTTATTAATGATTTCCATTTTTAATTTATATTCGGCCCCAAAGGGCATATATAGATTTTTGCATGCCTTTCTTTTATCGCAAAAACAAAACTGGTGATGCAGAAACTCGTTTTGACACAACCGAGTCCAAAAAAAGTGGTCTAGAAAAAAATGTGCAAATGTACGTCCGTAGGCCTTATAGCCATTGCCATATTCCAAAACTACTTGACTAATTTCGAAGTTTTTATATAAAATATTAAAGAAAAAAAAAAAGTACTGTTTTAATTAATTCAAGGTCAAATTATTGCCAACAAAAATCGTTTGTCCAATAAAACAACATTGAATAAAAATGCATTACATTATATTCTCCAATGTAATCCTTCTGGCAAAAAAGGGGACGAAAACAATTATAAAATTATTTTAGTTTTTAAAAAGATAACAAAACTTGCTGAACATTTCAAGGTCAAAATTTTATTAGTTTTAAAATTATATATTAATAAAAGTAATTTAAAAACTGTTTGTTCTAGGATGTATTGCTATATTGCTAGTTTCATAAAGGGATAAATTTTGGAAGAAATGAAAAAAATTCAAGGTCACATTTTCTATATTTAAAAAAATATTATTAAGTTGTCGTTAAGCAGCAGTTGTATATAAATTCACACATTACTCTTACTGCAATGAATTTTTTTTTGTATAAATATAAATATCATTCTATCCCCTGATTCCAGGAATAAAAGTATCCATTTTTTAATTACGATAAGCTTTCCTCAAAATTCCAATCACAGAATTTGATACGGATTTTTTATCAAAATTGAGACACAATTTGAAACACCCCTACACATCAAATTATTGTATTAATAAATATATTACATGTAGCAAAATAGTAACATAGATAAACGGGCACTCCTGACATCCTCCATGGGGGTTCCATCAAGCTGTCAATAATTTACGCTACATGTAATTTATTTATTACACTAAACGGATCATCTGAAGCAGTGACCGCATCAATCGGATGATACTGATTCCATGCTCCATTTGCAATATATAAACGAATATAATATGTGTGCGGACCGGCAAAATATTGCTGTGGAGGAAGGACGCTCAAACGCGTGTCAAAGCAATCAGATCGCAATACAGCTGTCCCCTCTGACCTCTCTCTCTCCATTTTGTGTGATGTGTATGCACATATATTGTGTGTGGATCAAATGCTTTAGTGAAGCGCAAAGGATGAAGTATCAGCAGCAAATGGACTCGTCGTATTTCAGTAATTCTGATTGCAGATAAATTGATTGAAAAAGCGGCAAAGACAAGCAAAATTACAAAAATCGCTGAAGCGGTCCATCAATGCAAAGGGGGTGGTGGCCGGTGGGGGATTATTTTTTTATGTTTTTCGATTCATGCGAAAATTATTGGCTCATAATTTTTATGACTTGAACTCAATCGCATTGCGTTGTGCATTGCGCAGATGGTTAAAACTGTTGTGGAGCAATCTGTGTCAGAATAAGGACTAGAGAGTGTGCAGTCAGTGAGATAAAGTTGACAGGGAATGACTTTATAAGATATTGAATGGAATTAAGTAAGTGCCATTATTTTATAGAATATAGACGATTTTTTCGTATAGAAATTTTAAATTACACTGTTTGTCCTCTCCAACCAAATATTAAACGTCATGATTTTTAATAAAAAATGAATTTCCTTTTACAACCGTTTTTAAAATATTCCTTATTATTGAGTTATTTTAGAAAATAAGTTGTTTTATTAAATTAAATTGACAAAATTCTTCAAATAAGTTTGTTTGTGTAGATTAAAAAGCATTCAATTCCAAACCCTTCAACATAATACATTAAAAATTTAGACATATAAAACAATGCGAGAATGCATTCAACAAAAATATGGGGACCATGCATACCAAAAGCGCGCTCCCTCTCCCCTCCTACCCCCACACAATTTAATTAAATTTTTGCTTTATATAAATTTCCAAAACTACTTGCACACACATGCAATGTTTTTGTATGGCTTAAAAAAGGGTTGTGAATTAGGTTACAAAGGAGTCGTTGTAGAACCATTTTCCAAATGCTCCTCCACTCCTCCCCCTCCTCATTTCATCCCACCCTAAACAAAACAATGGCGTGCTGCAGTACAGCCCAATGTTCATTGTGTGTGGGGCAACTGGCTATTAAAGTGGATCGTGTGCACATCCGTGTGTAGGACATTGCAAGTACTAGGCTGTGTGTGTTCAGGAGTACAAGAATAGTGAATATAAACTACTACTTTGGGACCGTTGAACATATGCTCTTCATAAGTGGTTAATTCGTGTGGATTTAAAATATTTTTAACCGTTTCATGAATGGGGACGAAACTCACTCATCCTTCTTTTGTGCAGTGCTTTAAAATACATACTTTATTACGTTCTCGTTGTATGTGTGAAATTGTAAGGAGAATGTCCATTAAAAGTGGCAAGTTATATTATACAGACAATTTTTGGGATGATGTGGTTACATACAGACCATAGGTTTATTCAAAACTGTGGAAAACTGAAAAGTTCGCATGCCCATACATATGAGATAGCTATACAAGTATTTAGTGTGGGTGGTCGTTTCGGTGAAACCAGGGGTCAATAATAAAAGGGTGCATTTTCATGAGTTCGGTAATGCTCGTTAATATGAGACGTCATATTCAACAGTAAGATTTAACGCAAACCTAAAAGGGATGCTTCACAGCTTTCATTACAGCCACCAATATGTTTTTGGGTCTGTTTACAGTAATTTGAGTGTAAAATAAATAGAACCCTTGTTGAGATATCACACCACAATTGTTTTAATTGAAAATATCATCAGTGTGTGTGTGTGTGTGAAAGAGAATTTGTGGGAGCACATATTTGACTGCACAGTGCACACCTTACATTACGTTCTGTCATTGTCAAGTATTCAAAACTTTTAATCCCATAATAGGTGTGTATTGTGTACCTTTAGGGGATGAGGGTGTCCATCAATCATGACAGTTAAATAACAGACAAGTAGAAAGTCGGATTTATTTTACATGCAAAGTTTAAATGAAAAAGGGGTTTATAACATGTGAAACTTAAAACTACCCCATCAAGTGAACACTTTGGTTTTTGGTAACACAATGCATGCACGAAATTACACAAAACATTGTCCATGCTTTAAACAATTTCATCATGGGCGTGTGTTTTTGTGGGCCAAAAATTAAATTATACAATCCCTTGGGGCTATGTGTACAATTTTCATGTATTTGCAAGGATTTTCTCATTTAACGAGCAATCATTATAATATTTTGTGTAACTGAAAGTCAAAAGCTTTTGGGATTTTCAATCGTCAATTAACGTTATTTGTATTTTTTTAATGCCCCATTTTATCTCTGTGCATTTATTTAATTTGTGTAAGTCAGGGGGTGATGCCAAAATAAATTGAACAGTGAACAAAAAAGCACACACACAACACAACACAACAACACACAAAAAACGGTATTTCACTTAAAGAAATTAAATGTCATTATCATGATGTGGATCAAGCCGCAATCAGACATACAGGCCACATAACAGAGCTCTTCTTTTGCTTTATAACTTACGGGTACGTATTATGTCTATTCCTGTTTTATAAAATAAATGCAGGCAGCTTCGCTCACTGCTGCATGATAAAGAGATTTAGAATGTGGTAAATTGAAAGCGTATTACAAAAAATAAAAGGAGAAAAAAAGTGCTCCATATATCTTTCCTCTATTTCATTTCATCCCTTATTCATTGACTGAACTTTCGTTAAGGTTGTGCGACTCCGCCATGTGAAGGGGACAACGAAACGTAATTCAATTAGTGAAATAATCGACGAAAAACTCCTTTTATTTTCTGTCTTCTCTCATTTCCTTTGTGGCGAAAGTATATATTTTACAATGTGTGTGTGTGTGTAAACTGAGCAGAAATGCTTTCTTCTGTTTTTCTCGATAGCTATGCTTTTGGTTGCACACATAAACACAAGTAGAATCATCTGTTGATAAAAGAATTATTGCATTTCCTGGTCGTACTTCCCTTCAACAGCACCTATTCATCTCGCAATAATTCTTCTTCTCGCAGTTTGTTTACTCGCACACGATGCATTGAAAGTTTACCCTTAACCGCACTGCCGTCACAGTCATCATCATCATCGCCATCAACAATCAACCCCACCACACGGGCACACACACACACACACAGTGTGTCACACCAAAAACATTGACAGATTACAGTCATTTGGATGATTAATTTTATGATTTTAGGTAAAGACTTGCTAAACGATGTTATGTGCGCATTCACCCTTATGGTGCAGTGGTCAGCGAGCAACCCCCCTTTACTAGCTTCACTTATATTCATTTTTATGCTATTTATTTATTTATTCAATATAGTTATAAATGAAAACAATGTGGATGTGCTGATCGAATGCTAAAGATTCACGTCTCAAAAATATGATGAATTAGGTACATTACTCTCGGATGCAATTTGTCTGGAAGCAATTTGCGTGCAAACATGGTGGCTTTTCAATTCAATCTTGGGATTACTCAGAATTTGGCGTATGCGGGTTACTGAAGGCAAATAACACACCAAATTACTGGGGTGGATAAAAAGCGATTTTCTTGAAATTTTTTTATATAAATTGAATAATATACTTCCAATTTGAGAGCATTTTCCTTAAGGCATGCGAAGCAAATTTCAAGCCCAATTAATTTAATCAAATCTAGATGTTTCACTGTTGGCTGTTATTCAACCCAATACCTCAGGAATAAGGATGATGTAAACATTTTTCATGACAGTTTATTAGCATAACACGTGAACGAGTATTGTGTGGAAATTTTTTAAATCATATTAAAGAAAATGTGAGTTTGTTAATATTTGTGTCATTGAGGATAAGGAATTTTATTTTTTTTAATTCTGTTGATATTAATTCAATTTATTAATTATTATTTTAATTACCTAAATGACCTGAAAGATTTTATAAATGTAACTGAAATCTTAAGAAAATTTGACGCATTAGAGTCACTTAGAGTTCAGCCGCAAATCCGTGAAGAGACAAGAACGAAACAGAAGCAGATTTCAGTACATTTGCAGCAGAAATAGAATCAATTATTACAATTCAAAATTCTGTTGCAACCAGATCTATCGACAGAAAATGACCATTTGACGACAAAACGGAAACAACTTAAATCGTGACTGAACAGCCAGGCCCAAAATCGTTTGCATTCTCTGTTTTTCGCATATTCTTTTTCTATTTTGTGTTGCTGCACATAAGAGGCAGAATTTACTACAGCAAATAATATTTTCTGATCAGCTTTCGTTTCTGTTTCAGTGTCTGGTTCTTGTCACTTTACAGCTTAAGATTGAATATAAATCCTCCCTTTAAAAAATATCCTTTAAACTACAACGTCACCCTGTAAAATTTGCACAATCGTACAAACACACACACTCGCACACACATAATATAAAGAGACACAAACTTCAATAATATAAATCGGTGCGTGTTGGCATTGAATTAATCCGGGACAAAGAGGCGAGCGTGTTATCATTAGTGAGATTTATGTGCTGTTTTATTTGTGCTCCTTTCCATATACTTCCATACACTTAATTATTTCCGCTCCCACCTACACACGTAACCACAGAAACACACAATATATATTGCGAATGGTGGCAAATCGAAATAATTTTATCAGTTTGCCGGTGAATACTGCGGCAACCATGCACGTGGTACCTTTATAACTCAGCGCTATTTCCCCGAATCCAAAAAAAAAAAACAACATGGGTTATATGGAAGAGTGAAAAATCGAAAGGAAAATCTTTCAAAAGGATCGGACGACAAACATAAACAAGATTTATAAATGTCATTTGAAGAGCGGGCAATTAACTTTATTGTGTGGCTTTCATCGGGAGCTTTCCATCCCTCTGCGCGTACACTTGAGGGCAAAGTGCAGGAGCGATGAACATTTTAGGACGATACAGTATAATTCAGTGACTGGAGGGGATGATGGGTGGATGTGGTGCAGAAAACAGTCACAGCACTGAATAGGAAGGAAGCATTACAGTGTATAGATACAAAACGGGGTGATGGGGTGTGGACTTGGTGGTTTGAGAGAGTATGCAACACAGGGTATGGTGTAGATGGATGTCAAGCATTGACTAGCGACGCTTTCATGTTTGTTGTCGTTTTCTTGTTTTTTGATTCTGTGCCGTACTTATATTCACACAAAGAATGTTGTCTTTAAAGTCTGGCGATGGTAATGGTGGCCGGAAACGACCACACCAGCTTACATTACGGCCGATGTGTATGTGAGTGGGCGAAAATGTACGACACACTATGGTATGGGACAAATGTGAAACAATCTTAAGTACACAGTTAAAAATTCATGGCAAAAGTCGAGATAGACATTTAAACAATCCTTCATTCCGGAAAAGTCTTTATTTCAATGTTTTATTTTTTTGGATGCATATAAAAAGCGTGGCACACGGTTCACATGTAGATGGTACTTAGACGAGATTGGATTCATGCAACGTGTGTCACACATTCGCTTTTGTTTCATATAAATTGTGAGTTGCACATTAAATGTATATGCGTGTCAGTCTTTGCATATTGTAATCTTTGAAAGTGATGTCGAATCCCTCTCCAATAGATGTATAATGCAAATTGTAAAGCAAAAGCGTTGCCGCATATATCACAACGTAACGTATAAATATTTGCTTGGTGCGCTGTTTGGATTACTTTGTGCATTTTGTACTATGCATATTATATACATACCCTCGAGGGCTGAAGCTTTCTCATTCACATTTATTTTGTAATAATCGGGGCAAAGATGAGCTTCCTTATGAGCTTGTGAAAATACACACATATTGCACTTCAGTATAAGTAATCGTGGATGCAACTTGAAAGCCTTACACTTGACTATTAAATTGTGGAGTTCGTGGTAGAGTGTACAGAGCTTTTTTACTGGTAGGAGAACAAAAATAGTCAATCAAACGGATGTACACATAAGTCTTAATTTCACAACATTTCTCGAAAAAAAAAAATTATGTTAGGGACACAAATATGGTCAGTAAAATTAAAAATTGTGTGTGCGTCCGTTGTCTGCTTAGTCACCATTTAAATTAAAATTAGAAAAATTATATTTCATTTTTTTTAAATGTCCGTATTTCCAAAAAACTACTTTAACCCAATTAAATCAAATTAAATTATGTTATTACGTTCAGAAAATGCACATTTTCATTTATGATTCCATGTTTAAAACAATTTTCAATAATGACATAACCTCACATTTTGGAAGTTTTTTATTGTACACAGTTTCATGTAACTTTCCCTGCCATGCATTTTTTTTACGTAAACATTTTGAGACAAGGCCTTTCACTTTCCCTATTAAAACCAACACAATATGTCACCAACCTTTATACGTATTTATAATATCAAACCTAGCTCACAATGTAGCAGTAGAAAGGATCACATAGAATGAGCATTTTCATCATGAATGTATATTTATCATGCTGGGAACTACTCCCAAGCCTCAAACACTTGAGACAGATCCTTTTTGCGTACATATGTGCCTCATACATATCATCATAACGTTTGTGTATTTAAAATTAGCTCCACAGGATAGCGCTTGGGACGCTTTTCGCCCCTCACATAGGCGCACAAACAAAAAAAGGACGCTTAAGAAAAACACACTTACCGTTATTATCAGAAAGTTCATGCGATCTTGAATATCTTCTTAAAGCTTAACTTGAATATTTTATAGACACTTTTGACTCATTTTATTTGAAAGAACAGGATTCAGAATGCGTAATGCGTGTGCAGTTGTTATTGTATTCTGTGATCTGTATAAGTTTGACCATTAGAGTTCATTTCTAGAAACAGAATTGTTCATTAAACGACAAGGCTGTTTTTGCAGAAAAAACTTTAAAAAAATTATAGAACACTGCTGAACCTCTCCTTAGTTAAACCACATTATTCTTCAATAACGAATGCAAATTACAATTTTTCTGAGACATGAATTTGGAAAAAGTAAGTTGGAATATTCCAGAAAGTTGAAAACCAATCAAATTAAATCCTTTCCGTGGTTACGTACGTAACACCATCATGCTTGACCATGATTACTAAGTAAACCAAAATATTTAAAATTTTCTGCTCGAATCCGACCGTGACATGAAACTAACTAAAAACTTGATGTCACTTTATGGTTTGGTTCTGCTTTACCTTTTTTACCATGATATGCATTTTATATATTGCTTCCATCATGCATTTTAACTTGACCAATAACACACTTACAAAACCATACAAAGTATTAAGAAAATTTTTTTTCCAATCACATGTTTCCGGAGATGTTATCAGCGATTTTTCTCGAAAATGAAAGAATTTTACTGCATGTTGTTTCAATTGTCGCGATAAAAAGGATGTGTTATTGTGTTGTGTCGGTTTTGTAATTGAATGTCGATTGCCATCGGGTTTGAAATTTAATTCGTTTATGAGATTTTAGAACTGGTAAATGATTAGTTTTATAATCGTGACATAAAATAATATTTTTTTTTTTTATTTTAAGATTTAAAATTTAAAAAAAAATATTATAAAAAAATTAACGTTGTAAGCCTGAAATTTTTTTTCAAGAAAAAAAAGAATCCCTAATTATATAGTCCTTAATAGATTCTTCGACATTACTAAATATCTCAAACTCATGTTTTATTCCTTTTCAAGGTCAAAAAATGTTTTTGTAAAATGTTTTTTTTATTTCTTGTATTCTGTTTTGGTATCGTCTTCAACTTGAATTGAAAAGTATTATGTCGCTTTCCCTTCTACGTAGTGTTTTATTTCGTTATAAAAACAATTCTATTTTTAGCCCATACAGTTCTCATGATAAATAAAAAATAATTATTCTTTTGAACCCTAAAAATACTTGTTAGAATATTTGTAGAGTTGTATGAATATTAAGATCACCGTTTCTTGGAAAATATGTTATATTTTGGCGTTTTTAAATTCAACTGATTGCTTCACGATATTTTATGGTGACAAATTTCCAAATTCTCCATAAATGTTGTGTTAAAAAAAAACTTAACAATTGCATGGTAAATCCTAATTTCCATAATTGTGGCTAATAACCACAAAATTTTAGGGTCATCATGTAGTGTTGGCCAGCACAAAAAGCGAAAGAAAAAAAGCTCTTAGTAAGCTGAATAAAACCATGCACACCACAGTCGCCATAAAATCATCAGCACGCCAATCACATTGCACTGCAAAGTCACACTAGAATGGACGAGAAGTGCTTACAGTCGGCGACACTTTACCCGCTTTATTGTCGAAACATTTGCCGCAATTCACTTCCATAAACGTGCAACCAAACACATACATGTATGAAATAAACGAAGAGAAGTTGCAGTCTACACTTCCTAACTACGACTATTATATATCCAAACGCTTTTGCTGGATGTTGTTGCTGTTGTACCAATTACTAGAAACTACACACACGAGACTCCCCTCCACCCTAATGTCCTTTGTCTACATACATACATATTAAAGCGTATTTTTGGTCCATTATTTTGTTTTTTTTTATATCTTTGGCAATATCAACCCCCGATTTGCACTTGAAATCAGTATCACCCGCGGCGCGTCGTCTTGTTGTTTAAATCGTGTAACTCTTATATGAAACTCCCCTGCATATTGCCAATAGCAGCAACAAACGACACACAGTTTCATTTTAATTTTCTCTGTAGATCATGCCGATAGTTGTTGCTTGTCTCAACACCCCCCCACCAACAACACAGCCTTAATATTGTACAACACTAATAATTGTATCCCCCAAATTCAAAATATGCCTCGCTACATTTTCTTTCAAGTTTTGGTGGGGGTCAGGAATGTTTGTGTTTTTGCGCTCGTACACTGCTTTGTTGTTGTTCAATGGCTGTCTTGCCTTACCATGATGGTCTCCATTTCTTTTGCGTCTCACCCACAGACACAAGTCGACTGAAATCACGCTTTACAGTTGCCACAGCCGCCCTCGCTTCCTAATATTGTCGCATTTTAATGACAAAACCAGCACACTCTGCGTGATGTGCACGGGAATGGGTATATATGAGTGACTCTAATGAAGTCGGCCGAAGCGAATCTAATTAAATGTTGTGTCATTAATTTCAAATATCTTGCGGCTATTTACTTGTACTGAATGTTGTGCAGACCCAAATGATAATATGAACGTTTGAATGTCAATTTATCAAGCCAGGGCGATGTCACAACGCGCGCCCCCCGTCCAACCCCATTCCAAATTATGTAGCAAGCGGAAGGCATTAAGCCGCGTGAAGGGAGACACTACAAGTTGCAACTAATCCCTGCTGTACGAGTAGGTACTAGGAAAAATGATGACTTTTACAATAGAATGAAATAATATGCAATTATTGTTGTAAATTGTTGCAATTAAAATGCACTGAGATGTTTGAAATTGAGTTAGGGGTGAATTTATTCATCGTGATATTGCCTGAAACAGTTTTTCATCATTAATAAAAAAATCATCAAAACTTTTTGAAGGGACGTTTTTTATTACTTGTAGTACAAAGTATGGACAAAAAAAAAAAACTGGCGTTAATTTGTTGCTGCTACAAAATATAATACAGGACGGGGGTTAGTCGTTTCACAGGAAGCAATGAATTGAAGCTGCATTTTCCACGCTGCGAAATAAATAATTGCCGTTTCACCTTGCGCTGGATACAACAGTCAACAACACCCTCTTAAGTGCTTGTACACATTTTGCCGGCTTACAATTAGAACTATAAATCTTAAAAACTAATTTAAGTCGATTTGTTGCTTGGTTTGTTTGAAAACACACGCCAATTTATTCGTCTACTCACTGAAATGCCTGTTTTTGACGTCAGCTGCTTCAGAAAGTTTTCTTTTCTAGAAATTATGTTATTCATGTGCCACAGACATTGTGTTTTTCTTATATAGAGTTCACAACGAGCTTACTTTACTATACTTTTGCTAAATTTCAAATTAGTTGATAATATTTGTGGTGGGAAACTTTATTTTATTGGCATAATTTTAAAGGCAATTAAATTCACTTTTGAATTAATCGCACAACCAACCAAAATTGAAATTCCCACCGAATGGTATATTTATAATGATAAACTAACAGTTTCCATTTTTTTTCTGCATACAATTAAAATAAGGGTGGTGATTACAGTATAAAACTATACAGGGTATTATAATTGAGCTTAAAATTGTCGTCCAATCAACCGCATTCACAAATAATCCCATGGCAAAGCTTTTTGGTGCGTTTCAAAATGTATATTGGTCCAACAGGAGTTTATAGAAAATGTAACAGCTGTCAAAAGTTAACGATGCAGAAAGACATTTTAATAAATTTTTGGTCACAAATCCCCATCCCGTTTTCCACTGTGGGCTCAGTGAATGTGACTGTGTGTGTGTGTGTGTGTGTGTGTGTGTGTGTGCACAAATATATAAACTATTCTCATTTATTCCCAGCTCTGCACAACCCAGATGATAATATCTGCAGCCGGGGGTCAAAAGTGTGACCCAATTTTCATGGCATTCAAGTTTCAACTATTTTAAATGACGTGAGTAGGTAGTTTGGGAAAATTAAAGGCAAAAATGAAAATTGGACCATTTCAAAAAAAAAAAAAAAACCCACCTCCTTCTTTATCGTGTTCACTCTCTCGCTCCCGCCTTGTCCCACTCTTTATTACAACACTGATGAATTAACGAGGTCACTGTGCTTAAGCATAGCAAAATTCTTTCATACTTTATGTAAGTTGGGTGCTGCTGAGTTTATAACACCGTTAAATTCTGTAACTGTCATAAGAAGTTTAAGCAGCCGTTAAAGTAATTGCACGATTATGGGGGCGAATTATTCGCAGCGAGCGACTACATCTACACTAACTGTAATATAATATAAGTTGAGTAGTTTGGTGACATGAAAACTGTTGAGTGGATTTTGCAGGAGATATATACGTATGTATTGTGTGGAATCGGTTTGCAGACTCTCATGGTGATGTTTGTTTAGTTTCTGAAATAACATTGAATTGATGTTAAATGTATAATCGAGCTTTTGGATAGACTTTAACGATTGTTTGCGTGATGGCATGAATAAGTCAATATGTTTATTGAAGAATGGCAATGATATTATGCTATTTCGGGGTGGATTCAAATTGGTTCGATAAACTTTTCAATTCATTTGGTAAATTTAAATTCATCGGCTTTACGAACATTTTGGCTTATTCCATTATCGATTTTTGTTTATGATTTGGGGGAACAAGGAACAATAAAGTTTTGTAGAAAAAATTAAAATCAAGTTTCATAATGTTCATTGAAACAAAAAGCTTGAAATAGAATAGCTTTTTGCCTGACCTTGATATAGTGTGCAAAATTGATGGGTTAAGTTATTTATTTATTATTTTCAACTTCATTAAACAATTATTAAAACTGTAATTTCAAAAACGCAAAAATTAACATTCAACTGTTTCAACAAATATTTGATTTGCAAATATATTATTATTATAAACATTAACAAATATTACAATTACGTTTAATAAAACTGATTAATAAATATTAAAAACCGAAACACATAAATTATACATTTTTGGACAAAACTATTCATCTACATAATTTATTCATTAAGGATAATTGAACACAATAAAACATAACAGGATAATAATAAACAATTCATTAACTGTAACAAGCTGTAACCCAAATTTTAATTGACACGTCATATTGATTTTATTACACAAACATCTACTTGACAATAGAATTAACAGCTTAACTGTACAAATTGAGTCAATCATAACTGTGTGGTAACAATTATATTACGAGTGTTCATTTTCATGCCGATTCAGAACGCGGTCGTACCGAAAATGTTGCAATAACAATAAATAAATAATATATCCTTAATTCGAATTAATTTTGAATAGCCACAAGTTCATTATGTGGGTCGCGACAAGAGAATTCCGATGCTTGATAGTTGGTTACAATTTAAAACGATTACAAATCCAAATTAATTCAACGAATTTGGTTTCCACTTTTGTCGTTCACACACTGAACCTATTTTAGCCTATATATGTACATTGTGTGCAATATATTGAAACATCGATACATTGTCAGACAGATAATTGACTTTCCAATCGGTTTATAACTGACATTTTCAATTATTTACTACATCTAATTGATTTTCACCAATTCTCCCACGCCAAAAATGTTCCAACGTATATTCGCACACGTTGATTGAACTGTTATAGAGCTTTGTACATAACTGCATGTTGAGTTTGACAAATTAAACCCCACATAGGGGCGATAAGGACGCAAATGAATTAATACAACGTGATGCATTTGCCCACCATAGCTGGTGTACATAAAATGGAAAATGTTAGCGCCTAAATAAGCTTTCACAGGGAGTCCTTTTAAAAAATTAAATACAAATATAGGAAACCCTTTTTAATTTCGTTCAACGTCGGAAAATTAATGGACAATTTTTTTATGTTTTAAAACGCTGAAAATTAAAAAAATTACATTATTGTAGTTTCCTTAAAAAAAGAATGTTTGCAGAACATTTCAAGGTCGAAAATTGAAAATTCAAGGCCATTATTTTTATATATCAGGAAGCTGAAATGTTTTTTCAGATTATTGTTATTTTAAAAATATGTGAAAACTAGCTGAACATTTCAAGGTCAACATTTAAAAACTCAAGGTCATAATATAGGTAATTCATAAAGAAAATATTTATTATATAATTTTATTTTTACAGTATGCTGTTCTACATTATAACTATAACCCCTATAAAAGGAATTGTTTTGAAAGTCTTTATTAAAACATTTCAAGGTCACTACATCTCACTAAAACATTTTTTAATTGTAGTTCGGTGCAGTCTTATATAAATTCACAACTCGCTCTCCTTGCGGTGCAGTTTATTTTTTTTATTTTAATGCTGTTTCAGATTTCTGATACTTATTGATGCATTATTCTTTCTACAAAATATGTAACAGCTTAAATAAATTGACAACTTGACCTGCAAAAAATTTCCTAAGCCCCCTAGAACAAAAACAACACCCAGTACATCTGTGTTCATCTCGATATGGTCTCAGCAATAGAGGACGTAGTTGCTGGAATTGTCACGGATATTGGAACTAGTGACCTGAATGTGAATTCAAGTTTTTAATTGGATTTTATTGCGATCTTTGATTGCAATTAAAACGGCCTGTATTTACTTTATCATCCGATTGAAATGGATCTCTACATACATATGTAAAGTTTATGTTACGGGCTGTGCGTCACGTCACATGCATTCAATCAGTATCCCGGAGAACAACACAGTTTAATTAGATAGTCAACGCATTGAGTAAAGTGCTTAGAGCATTATAAAATTAGAACTGAACAAGTATATCTACTCTTGATTTTTTATTTTTTTGTATCATTCCTGTACACCTATAATAAGTGGTCTGTCAGAGTTTATATAGTGTATGTACTATATCCTTTTGCTGGCAATACATTCAAATTCATCTTGACAATCTCATTACTAAGTCATTCAAAGAGAGAGCCCTCTTGCTGAGAATATGGGGCAAAGAATATAACTACGATATTATACGTTTAAGTCTACGTCGAATCAGGATCAGGATATATTGCAGCTAGAAATGAAAATGAATCCCTAGTTTTTGAATTATGTGCAGAAAGCTGTAAGAAACTTGGAATTAAAATACATAATATCTTACAGCCCCTGGTTCTGCAACATGCCTGAATTAAGAATCAGCAGATTATTGATACATTTTTAATGTGCAACAACCACCACAAACAATGTGGTTAATATTGGGTGGGTTTGGATAAAAACAATGTGACTGTAGCAAAAGCGAATTGATGAGTCTGGCGAAAATATTAACCAAAGACCAATTAAAAGTCATTTTCGTTTCGTCTTACACATAATTTTCTATTTGTGTACAAAAGATAAAGACGAGAGTCAAGCGAACCACAAAATAATATACTTGACTACACACCAGTGTGCTTTGTCTGTTGCAGCTATATTACACTCCAGCCCTTCAATTCATTCCCGCAATAATTCCTTGTAAGTTTCTTGTTAAATTAACACAAAATTTATTGTTCTTATTTAACTTTTGTTGTGAGGCGGGTGGCTAGAATAACGGTGGCTGCGATGTATATATTATGCTCGTATCACGTATGTGCTGTGCTGTGTGCTCCGTTACTCTCACTTAATCATAGATTTTCGCATCACTTTCAGCGCACCCCCAGAGTAGCCAAAGCAGAAGCGCTCGTTCGTGGGTAAGGTATATGAACGTTTATGTGTATACTCGTACAATGCTTGCACTTTTCGTCTAGAGGTTGAATGTTGCATTTTCCAATTTCCTCAAAAATTAGTGTATTGGGAATTAGCAAAGAAATATTGTGCAGTTAGTTTAATGTATTTGAACCCGTAATCCGAACTTTACCCCCACACTACTTGCTGTTTTTCTCTACACATATACGCAGAATCAAGATGCAAAGCCACTGTACACATGAATATAATAGCTTTAACAACTTGGCTCAACTTTAATAAAAGTTAAATAAACTATAGAATAATAAAAAAACTGAGTCGAAATTCCAGTGTATTTTGAAACGTTTGATAATTTTTTCATCCCATCACACCTACCAAAAAAAAATCACAACAAATACTCAGCTGATTTGCAACTGCAATGAAGTGCATTGTGAACTGTAGATTACAAACAATGTAGAACTGGAACAACACAATGATCCTGCATAAATAATGATATTCAAAGTTGAACGTATACTTGCACATATTCGCGTTCATATGCGCATCTAACTCGTGTGACATAAAAATAATATTTGGATTCAGAAAGCTGTGTATATGCTTATTGCATAGCTATAAAGTAGTCACAGTTATATACACATGTGCCACAGCTGCAAAACTGTATACACAATCAAATAATTTCAAAAGAACTCATCCCAGGCAAAAGCTGAACTGACGGAAACTTTTTTAAATCGTCGACAAGCGCCTCATTCGCAGCATCATGAGCGCAGGACGCGTACCTAAAACCAATACACACACCATGCAAACGGAAGCACGAGCCCCAAACGATTGCTAAACGAACATTTAACACACACACACACACACACACCGATGCGACGCTTCGCTCGAAGTACGAAATAACTGTACATAACTGTAATAGTTGCTACACAACTACATACAACTAAAAATTCATCGCCTGCAATTATACTATTCACATACACACTTGCTACACTTTCTCATTCCGCATACCATCGCATGAAAACGCTGGCACCCCAACCCCTACACGGGCACCCTCCCCCAAAATTATTCCTTAACCACGTTATCATTTCGCTTGTAGCGAACTCCTGACCGCCTGAATGTCAGAAACTGCTTCACTGGTACGTTCACTTGTGCAATATTTCTAGCATAAATACAGGGGATGCACACATACACGAATATGCGCTCAGCGTGCAAATTTTCGATACCGTTGTACAAAACTGCACGCACACCATACGGTGAGGCGTACTGGCTGCCCATACATTGCCACAATTATGCCTGTGTGCACGTGCACACGTTTGTGTTGAACTGTTTTTGCGCTGTGGCAAAACTAGATTGTATAATGCCGCATATTCACATCCCCTGAAATTCCAGGGGGTGGTATAGCGAGTACGAACCTTATACACAACAATCTCATGAATCCAGAGCCAGTCGATCGCTGTTCGCCCTTGCATTTAGACGCTTTGATACAAAAATCGGACGGTGTTGAAAAACACTTGCTTCACTTCAAAAAGTGTTGAAAACTTTTTTTTGCTCTAAACGGGTAATAACATAATGTTTTATAGCAAGTGTAAAATAATCATGAAAAACTTGTGATTGAGTCGTGAAGTTTCATTAGTCTCTTTGATTTTCAGCATAAAAAATTGTTGTAGTTGTGCCATTGATTTCATAAGTTGAAGTGGTATATTTTCGTCCTTTTTTGCCAAAAGAAGAAAAACACTAGTTACGATATTGTGACGGGAAAACATTTGAGTTTAGAACAATTTGTTGTGGAATATTGTTGAACGTGTGCGTGTCAGTGTGTGTGTGTGTGTTTGTGTAATGTGGCGCTTAAATTGAAACATGCAGACGTTCTGATTTTATGAATGCACGTCATTTTAAAACAAAACCCAAAAACAAAATTTCACTCCTAACAATTTGGTGCGATACACACGGGGTCAAAAAATCAACCAAAATATAAACTCAAGAGTGTGTATTACAACCAGCAGCCACAGCAGCAGCTGAAAAAAAAAATCAATGATTATGATTTTCACATAGCGAAATGTGGGCATGGAAATATTGTGTGTGCGGAAAAGCTTTTTTTTATATGCAGTGATTTTTCGGCGAAAATATTTGTTGGGTGCGGGAAAATTTTAAAATTAGAGAGCTGAAAAGGCAAAAAAAAAAACGGCATTGCTGATTCTGGTGGAAAATTCAAAAGCGTTTGAGTAGTTCACCCTTTTTTCGGTTAGGTTTTCCCTTAGTTTTTCCTTTCACATTGCCCCTCTCTTGATGTTTCAAAAAATCAAACAAAAAAATAAATTGCACAGTGAATTTTTAAAGAAATATTCTTGTCTATGAATTGAATTAGAAAAGTTTGCCCACATTCAATAATACATCCACTTCAGTGGTGACAGTGCGAGCGGGAGTCGGGTTATCGTTCAATCTGCATTCCGATGAAGCTGAAAAAACAAAGCCCAATTCGAAAGTAATATAGGAGAGAGAGAGGGAGAGAAAGGTTTATCAATAATTGTATACAGATCTTTAAACATACTCGCAGTGAAAGAAACGTCAATCCGTAGTTTCAGTGGTGTGAAAAAAAAGGAGAATTATTTGTTTTTATTGTTTGCAAAATAAAATTACAAGTGTATTTCCGCAGTGACGTCACATTCTACACAGCCCTCAATTGTGGATAAATGTACTATGCAATTGATAGTTCAGAAGGTAAGTGTATTGCAATAGCGTAAAATGCATAATCAAGTTTTCAAACATTCAAGACTTTAACTCACCAAAACCGATTTCGCCCATAATCCGATCACCAAATTTAAAATTCGCTTTAAACGCAAGCACATTTTTGGAAAAGCTCAACGGCTCTAAATTTATACACCCGTTATACGCTGGCCGTATGCGGGGGGTAAAAAAAAAAAAAAGGAATTCAAAAAACATCTGCCATGGGCTATTTTTGCACGCATACACGTCCGTGTGCAGCAGCAGATTTCGCAGTATTGCGTATAGCCGTAAAGTGTGTATACGTTGGGAATAAATTGGGTGGCATAGTTCATTGTGGGGCTGATTGGGAGAGCTTTGTGTATGTCGTATGTTGATCACATGTATACACGTCCTATATATTTATATATATATAATATATATGGCACTGTAATCGCACACATTCGCACATAACACAATTTCAGCAATTCCGTCACTCTTTAGTTCGCATGTGCTTCACTTTGCCTCCCGGCTCTTAACCCGGCTTCAACAAACTTTGTGTGTACAATGTACATAATATCGGTGTACATAATATATAAATAGGCTGCTGAGGATTCAGCTTCATACGTTAAATGCGACCATTCTGGGGTGGGGGGGATGCATTGGGGGTCTGGGGATCGTGCCTCATATGTAGGCGCGCTCATATGCTATACAGTGTGTGAAGCACACAACGATGTAACATAGTAGTTAGTATTTATTATTTTGATTTTGTGACGTAATGACTCGGTGTGTAGCGTGTGTGCATGCAGGCAGGCAGGCAGGCAGGCAGGCAGGCACGCATCATTGGCATTAATGTTGATGAGACTTGCGTGATTATTCGCAAAGCCTATGCTGTCGAAGCGCGCTCAAGCACTCACCTTTTTGGCGTTTCACACCATATAACAATTGAAATTATGTTGAAGCGATTAACGGCATTACCAGCTGAAGATGATTTTGCACTGCTGCACAAACCCGTTCAGCGATTAATCGCTCCCCCCAAAATTTGAAAGGGTACAAATATTTGAACGAAAGTACATAATATTATAATACTCTCTTGGGTAAATCCGGTTAAGCATTCAAATTCAAGAGACTTTATGCCTTTCAAAAAAAGTGTAGACAAAAAAAAAAGAAGGAAATAAAAGTGAAGAACACAACACATTTAAAGGGATTGCCACCCTCTTGTTATGCTGTACACATTGATGTGCATCCGGAAGCAATCAACCCCTTTCGAATGGAGTACGCATATTCAAATGAAATCGTAAAACATAAAGAAAATTTAAAATTATTGTCACAAAATGATTGAAGAAAGCAAAATGCAAGGGGGCTTCAGCCGTTATAGTGTGGCGTTATATGGATATTGAAGTATCAAATCGACCTCCCACTGACACATCTTGCAATAATTGTTTCAAAGGCAGTCCAAAATTTTCTGTTCTATAATAATATGCAAAACAGCATGCGAGAAAACATCAGGGCGCAGTCACATAATCGGATGCTGCAATGGCAACTATACGCGACACAATTTCGACACGGTTACAAATTGTGTTTGTTTGATTATTATTTATAAATACAAATTTGTGTTTGAATGCGAATTATCATCAGTGGCAAATATTTGAACAAGATTAGTGTTTGTACACTCAGAATATCTCTTCATTTCATCTAGCTTTATGGTTGACTTTATGGCGTAAATTCGACGGTTCCCCAAATTGCACATAAATGTACATATAGGTGGGAGCTCGTAGCTACATTTAATATATTTATATAAACCTTTACACACGTGCATACATATTTATTTGCAGCGCAAATTCTGTTTACTTTATTCCTGCTGCATCAGACATTTTCATGGAGACATATTTGTTTCCCCCCCCCCCCCTCCCCTCCCTCCAGCCTCCGTTTGTTTAATTCACAGTGGCCCGCACAATGTTACCTCAAACATTAACCCCACTCACGGGCCCATCCCCGCAACCAACAAGCAAAAAACACACCCGCATTATTCGATTGTGGCTCATTTTGCCTATTTGACAAAACGAATGTTATTTCATTTTGAGAGGGCATTTAATTTCAAATATAAATATTGACATTTTTTGATGGAAAAGTACAAAATCACATAATATAATATATTTAGATACACGCAACAATTCGACATGCAATTGCTAATTTGAGTGGATATTCAAATCGCATTAGTTGCATTTAATTAAAATTGCATAATAATGTGCGAGGTTAATATTAAAATTAATGAGACTGCTTAAAGCAATTATTATCGTATTTGTAACTTGTCCTGTAATTGACTAATGACTAGCGATCCTTTGTCTTGTTAGGTGTCTGATGGTGTTATGGGTTGTGTTGTACAACGTCGACGCGATTAATCACGCATTCACCCAGGACACGTAATGTTAACATGATATTTAATAAAACGGTCAATATATTATCGTCGCTCTGTGGGGACATCTTGTTATATACGAATTTATACTTAAATGACATTAATTTTACCATAATAATGCGTTGAATATTTTATGTCACTGACATGACAGTTTAAATGTGGATTTTTTGTTATGCCCCTCCTTTTGAGCATACATATAATAAAGCAAAGCATTATTATATTAAATATAAATGGTATGGTTGTTCATTTAATTAAAAAGACAAATGTGGAGAGCTTTTTCGGAGGATGTGCAACTTTTTTTTCATGCGTTTTTGTGTTGTATAAATACACAGATGAAAATCTATTATGTTATGGTCGATGATTATATAAAAAAATTAAAATTGAAACTGGTTAAGAACCGTTTGGATGCCTTTAAAGCTTTGTCAAACTCGTTTTTTTTCTACTTTGTTTTTAGATGATATCTTTGTTATTGCGATTTGACTTTTGTATTTCTCATTTCGGTTCATGGATAATTTAATTAACTTGAGTACAATATTGAACTGTAAAAATTGTGTTTATTTTTAAGCTTTAATTATGTTTCTTTTAAAAACACAAAGCGCAATTATTACACTTTCATTCAGCATCAATAAATCATGTAAAGTATTTTATTGATGATTCATTAAAATTTTTTGAAGGACTTTTTATAACGCTAAGCTGAAAATAATATTTTTTAAATTGACACGTATCAAACTAGACTGGTAAAAAATCAGTTTTACGGTTATTATTTGCATTAGTGTAAAAGTTGTGTTTCGCAAGAAATCGCTATCTTGTTTTTCTAATTAAAAACCGATAGTTTTAAAATAAATCGTACTTTATAATAACATGCGTGGTAAAAAAAAAATTATTTTTCTTATTTGAAGAAAACTCAACAATTAACTAATCACTATTCTATTATTTAATATTTATTTAAGTAAAATTAACCCTAACAAAATAATGCAAGTGAATACTTCATAAACAATTAGTAGTTTAACTTATAAGGATAACACGAATAATTATAGCCGACTGAACATTATTTGGCTGCACGTTAATGTTGATATTTATGTGAACGAACCCTGAAGCCTTTCTCGCATCTAATCAGTTGAAATCAAACAGTTGAATAATTCTAATGGTCTTATCAACAGTGTACATAATAATTAAGCATAATATGCAATTAATGTTGAAATAATTAAATGCACATCTAACATAATCCTATTAAGTCGATGAAGACCGAGTGGAGAATATTACAAACGACATGAGCACATAATATGATGCGTATGAGCACTACTGAAATATAATTTTAAGCAATTGAAAATGGGATTGATAGAGATGTAGTCATCTATTAAAGTTAATTTTAATACAGATTTTTAATACATCAATAAACGAGTTTGCCCTGGACGACTTATTATTGACAGCCGAGATTAAACCTATGTAGGAAGCATGTTATAAAATGAAATTTCTTGCTCGAAATAAAATTGATTTAAAATATGAAAATGAATAATGCTGCGTCAACCGCACATTTGCAAAATATTGACGTCACGAATAAGAAATTTCTCTAAATATTTTAAACAAAATATGAAATTTCTCAAATCCAGCAAAGCACGTGATGTACATGGGAATAGTTGTGACAGCAATTTAAAATGAAAATACATACATATTGTAATATGTGTATACGAGTTTCAAACATTGACTTATCAATATATGTGAGATATCTTCTTTTATTCGCCAATCCATTTCACATAAAGAAGCGTTCGCAACATCAAATTGTTAAACCCTTTACCATCCCTACGCCCACCCCTCCACCTCCACACACCCAGCCATCGCTTCGCCGATGTTCATGCATGGCAAACATGATGCAAAGCTTCACAATACAAATGAATTGAATTCATGTGTGAGCTTTTGGGTTACGATACGTTGTTGGTGTATTGAATTTTTCATCTTCAGTTTTTCTCCCATTTATTTTGACAAATAGGAAATTGGGACAATCTTCTGTATGTTTCCTTTGAGCACACAAATGGAAAATCCAAACAATGCAATTCCTTGTTGTTGTTGTTTTTTTTTTCGGTTCGTTGTGTTTATTTTACCATTGCGCAACAACAACACAAATGTTGGGATACTTTTTTCAACGCTTTTATCAAATCACAAATGTGAACAAATTTATTTTTTTTTTTACATTTTGTAAGTTTGTTTAGACGTTACGAAAATGTGACATTAGTTTTGTGATGACACAAAGGATATGTAGGTAGTTACTGAGTCAATTTAATTAATTAATACTTTAGATGTCGGCTTTTCATATGGGAATCTTAATTATGAAATGTCCTGATAGAAGGCAATAACAGTTAAATGAACCACAGAATTAATTAGTGTCCAATTTCCGAGATTTTATATCTTTTATTAATAACAGAATTTTATTGAAGGCGTTTAATACTAAACGTGATTGAATATTGTCATGGTTTTCAGCGTAATCGTTGTCAATACCATTTTAAATGTATTACATAGGACATCGAAGGAAAATATTAAAATACAGAATTAATAGCGCAAATAATTTTCACAAAATGCTATATAGATTTTATTCAATGGGGAAAAGGAGACGATAAGACACATGCGGGTTGGAAAGCATTCACAAATACAGTAAAAAATATACAAAACCTTCAATATATCATCAATTATTGGAATATATACTCGTCCTTACGAAACTTTTTTGTATGTGTGTTTGCAAAAGATTTTACTCAAGCACAAATTGAAAGAAAATAATGAAGAAAAATATATTTTCTCCTCTGCACCGCGCTTAATGTTTATTTCATTTCTCCTATTCGCATTTTTGCTTCCTCATATTTTTTTATTATATTATAACAGTACGTTTAGAACATACTAAAGCAATATAAGTATAAGCATTTCATTCATCGCTGAAGCTGGATATAAATTGGTCATACGTATTTAATTTAGTGAAGTGCATTTTTCTTTGATTTCAAATTTTTTTTCACAGACAAGCGCTCCTAAATACAAATACATGTACATTTAGATACTTACATCACAATATATGTAGTACAGCATTAATTTCTATCATGACTCTCAGTGACTTCAATAAACTTGGATATGAATCTCATCCCCTATGAAAATTATAAGCTGAAAGATATGAATCAGGGAGTAGTAAAACACTCATTTATCTATCGACTGTATGTATTCTGATTTATTAGACAGAAATCGCAGTTTGTTAAAACAAGATGAGCGTTAAAATGAGAAGGGGATGATTTCGTATTTGTGAACGGCGACAAAAACCGTTTATGCTATGTTCAATGTTGGATAAAAAATGTGCTGTGAATTGTGATGAAAATTTATGTGAAATGCATATAAGGAAATTTCACTGTCATCAGTGTTAATTTTTTTTGCGGCGTTTGTGTAAACAACATTAATTCATTGCATGACACATTCAGTTTTTAAAATGATGGTGTGGAAGGTTACTTTATTCTATTTTTAAGTTTACCATCTAATTTTAATTGCAATTGACTTTCATACTTTTTGGAACTTTGAAAGTTAATTTAAATTTCAATTAAATTGTTATTTTGAGTTTAAAAAATAAAAATTTATGTCGATTTTGCAAAATCAATTGGGAATTACAAGGTAAAGTACTATTAGACGATAAGATTTTTCGCAAGTTTTTTTTTCAAAAGTTTTCGATACCCCTTTCATTTTTTATAGAAGTCAAAAAAATTGCGAAATTATACCAAAAATTGATTATCGAACGTTTTTGTGCCAGTATTATTTATAAATATTAAAAAACGAATAATTATTTGAAAGTAGAGAAAAATTTACATTTTTCCATTGTCGAATGAATTGTAGTGTGAATTAAGCTTAAGTTTTTCCTAAGCTTTTGTTAAAAATGAAAGGAAAGCGAAAACTTTTTAAAAAATTATCGTCTAACAGCATTATTAAGTAATTAACCAATATAAATTTCTATAAATTTCAAACAAATGACGTAACATTTTCAAACGTGTGATAAATTTACAAAATACGAAAAACTAGAATTGAAAATATTAAGCATTACCAATTTTAGTTTTAATGAAATTAACAACTGCAATCAAAATTATTGTAATATATTATTCAAAAACCACTCCTACCAACCCTGGCTCAAATGACAAATTTCATTGTACCGCACAAAATGACCCCACACCGTAACGGACATATAATACATGCGGGCACACAGCATGCACCTAATACAACACCCACAAATCTAATTGAAGCTATAATCTAGCATTTTAGCTACATGTGAATTGTCTATGCAAATCACAGAGTTACCAAATAGAAAACGTAACAAATTTAATTATACCCCAAAGCATTGCATGTTCAAGAGTAACTTTTTTCCCCGCAACCTTATATTCAATGCTAAACTTATAATGCCATCTGATGAACGTAGCATACACATTGCCGTTTGTGCACATGTGTGTTACACAGTGCCTTATTGGTGAATGCTTTTTATTTTACATTTGTGCTAAATACGTACTGGTGTGTGTTTTTCATATAACTGTTTTCATCCCTTATATAATACTGGCTCAGTATACTTGGTCCTTTCTATTCGAATTTAACTTTACGTTTAGTTTATATTGCCATTTAAATTTGCTCTGTTGCGTGATTGTGTTGAAATATATTTGGTATTGGTTGCGCATTCATGGACTTTAAATAAGTACCGCTTTTAGCTTTTTGAATGAGCGCATTATTTAAATAACGGCTTAATGTTGATATGAATTCCTGTATTTTTCATTTTATTTAAATTAAAATCCATTCTTAATTAATAAATATTGCTTAAAATTGTTCATAATCATGAACCATAAAGTAAAGTCTGCTTGACAGCTGTATAGTGTGACGTCATCTGGGGGAACGTAGTTTGAGTAATTTGTATTTTGACAGTTTGACTTCATCAGGCTAAATTTTTTATAAGAATAAAAAAAATAAAAATAAAAATAAATAGAAAAAGAATATTTAAATCCAAAAAAATTGATTGTAAAATCTATATTTTTACTTAAAAGCCCGCCACATGTCACACCCTGATTTTTTAGCTCTCATTCATCAACCGCATGTCAAGGTGGGGATGGCACCGATTATTTGTGATTTTTCATATAAAAAAAAATGCATCGACGCTCATTTTTATTTCGTGCATATTGTTTGGGAATGCATCCGCAAGTGCACAAAAGCTCCAATTCAACATTCACATTTAGTTTTTGACCCTTATGGTTTCGTTTTTGTTTGTTTCTGATGCTTTTAAATTTGATTACATACATTGCATTCAAATGCATCGAACTTTTCAACAAATTTTTTGCGTCGCAGAAATAATTTTTGTTGCCAGTGATGTCTGTGCGGTTGTGGGCATCGTGTCACACATCAGCATGAGCTTTTTTTTCAAAAAGCATTAGGTATAATATGCATATAGTTTTGTTATGTTGCTTCGTTTTCTTTTAATATGCAAATTTCGACGCGTACTCTGAACTAATGACGGTAATGATGAGTTCGTTCTTTTTCCCTTGTGGTTTGATGGGGTGCTGTCGGTGAAAAGTTCCGTTTTTTATTTGAAAAGCACATTCATTTTGAAATAGTTTTGAAATGGTTCATTTTTTATAGCATAATGACGTTGCACATTTTGCAGTGTATTATGTGCGATTGTGGGCTCTGGTGTTGAAAGCTAAAAAGTCTGGCAAAATTTTCTTAATTGCTTCGGGGGTAGGCAAAGTTTCGTTTCCGCCTCTCTGAGTTTCTTATTGTTCTCGCATAGCACAGCACAGTGGTGCTCATCTGATGAAACAATAACCCTGGTTATTATTGCATGGAACAGCCCATGAAAAGGAGCCGCAATGATTTGACACTAAAAGTAATATTGTTTTACAAGCGGTTGGAAAGCTTTCGAATTATTAAATCTTCAGGATATTTTAAAGACGGCTCTCTGCTGAAATGTGTTTGTTCATAACTTTTAAGTATATATTAAACATTAGTGTTATTTTATGTATTGTTTAGAATTCATACTTTACATATGGCAATGGCATTCACCCTCATCAGCGATTTACTGCGATGACATTGATTAATTAAAATCCTATTTTTAGGTTTGCATTTTATGGTTAAAATCTTAAGCATTTCGCTGTACCAACACAAAGAAAAATCATTGCATCGATCTTGCAGCTTTTTATTACATCAGTGTCTTTGTAATTCGGTGCCACAATTCTCTGCGAATTTTCTTTGTATTGATTCTTCTCTGGCAGACGACATGCTCAGCATTTCCGTTTCGTCAATTAAATTACACTGGCAAAAAATCAATGAGAAAAATCGTTTCGTTTTAAGGGAAACTTTGACGTGAAAAATTTGTCACATCGAGCACAGCAAAACGGAAAATAACAAAACAAAAAATAAAAATGCTCTATACACATTCATTCCCTTTGGCAGGTGACATAAAGCACAAGAATTGTACTGATAAAGCTTCATCTAGGTGTTACCTTCATATAGAAGATTCGAAGAAGACAAACCGATGAAATGCAACGAAATAGAATCGTGCATGAGGCAGCGATAGGGAATCAGTACTGATACACAGTAGGGAGTTTAAGCGGACACGTCCTGATGAATACAAAGTAGCACACATAAAATATCTGCCGATTGCTTTGAGCTTCAATTATGTCAGATGTGCATTTTAAATACGACTTTTATTTCTTCTTTGTGTAAGCACAATTTTTACAAGAAATTTGTTTTTTTTTTAATATATTTTATTTGGTAGAATTTTAATTTTATTGGTCACTCCACATTGTCTTTATCAGTTTTGTCAGGTTGTTCCCTGTTCGTAATATTCTCCGACATTAATTTTTAATACGCTCACTTAAAGGTGCATCATGATTGTCACGATTACATTATGATTATTCATAACTTGATAAGACATTTATGTAAATCCGCAATATAATGCGACATAAAAGCAAAACTCAGAAATTCCTCTCAGCGGCCTTCCGCATTTATTGTTTACATTTGACGGGCTACATATTTTTGCCGAATCTTCAGCCATTAAAAATTCATGAAGAGTCTCCCAGTGGTATAGTACGCTGAGCCGTGAGCACACCTTTTAATATTATGATTCATTATTATCTAAGGAGCTATACAAGTTATCCGAGGATGATTTAAGGGGGAAAATATTAGAAATTCATTATGATGATTCATGATTGTTAAAGATTTTTCCAAGTGAGTTCATTTCAATCCAAACTCCTTAATCTTTATGTCAACAACGCCTTTTTTAATTATTTTGAATCCTGCATTTATTGTTTTAAATTATTATTTTTATTTATTTAATATTTGCGCAAAATGTTTTTTAATAACTTTGATTGTCAGTTAGCCAAAACTTTTTTAAATTGATACTATCTGAACTGCCCAATATACTCCTTCAGAAATTTTCCAACTCTTTCGAAACTTAATCCATTTATTTTCTTAATTTTATTCTTTCAGATTGTAATCTGTGAATAGTAAAAATATGTATAGCCTCACAATTAAACAGCTTAAATCACACAGTAAAAATCCTAATAATAAGTTTTAAAGAAATCAAATAGAACTCCATTCGAGTCAACATGCGATCATTATAGAATATAAAGCTCTCTCGAGCAACGTGCACGCAAAAACATTCCGTCAAATCCCCATTTACAAACTTAATTAAAGGAGGGATTTAATTTATTTAAACAAGTCTCAGACGTATTTGACAAGATTAATACTTAACGAACTGAACATAATTCACGTTAACCATGTTGTAATACGCATAGTGACTTAGGAGTTAGGACCCATCGCAGGGTGCCCTCGTCCGGTAAAACATCCTTGAATACCAAATCAAGCCGACGTACATTGTACATTATATTATATTGAAATTGGCTCGCATAATGGCAATTGTTGTAAATGCCTTTGATTGTTCTCAATTGGGAGACAAACAGAATAAATAAACAAATGATGGCGACCACTTGCGCACTCATCAAAGTGTTGGCTATTTATAGTTCGTAACGTTTGTTTGAAAATACTCTGCACATTATATAAAATTTGTGCTTTGTCGGAATAGTGCGAGCATATACATATGCATAAAAGGATTTTCACCAATTGAACAATACCACCGGTCGATGAAACCACTAAAATTCAGCATGCACACCCAAAGAGTGCTGGCAATACGTTATGTATTGTGTAGAGGCATAATTGTGCAGAAACTGAACGCAATATGCACGCGAAACACACACATAGGGATGAGTGAGGAAAGCGCATCAGCAATAACAAGCACTCCTGATGCAATTAAATTGATATTAATTACCCAAAAATAGCTTGCCATAAAACATTAATGACAATAAACAAATAGTGTGGGGCGGGGCGCGCGATGGAGTGGGTGGCCTTTCGGCATGCATGTGCACATAATTCTCTCGTTTTATGTCTATTCAGCATAATGTCTTTCAATATGTGCAGTTCAGCACTATAAATATTTGTGGTGGTTGTGCGGATGGTGCGGGGTGCGTGGATGCACCCAACAACGTCCTCTCGTACACACATATGCAAAACGCGTAATATGCAATTGCATGTATGCCGCAGTTTCGATGACTCTGTTGAGTATGCTTAATTAACTAATTTCAAATTTATAGCCAATTTGAATTTGGTATTTTGTACATCGTCAAATAATAATAGGACCCGTCGCGTTGTGAGTTCGTGAATGCAGGCGCTATGGACTTACCGCCTGGAGGTTTAAATCATTTTTTTTTATGTTTCAGTATAAAAAGGTAAAAAGGCAGAATGAAGGTGAAACATGAAATTGTTTAAAATGGACAATAATGGGAGTATTTAGTTATGATTCTTTGTGAGTTTTATCATTAACAACAATAGTAAATAATATATAAAATGTTTTAATTTAAAAAATGAAGAAATTCCTCTAAGTTTGAATATTTTAAGAAGCAGCTCGTCGCTTTTCAGATTCTTAAAGAACTAGCTATGTGAAGACAAGTGCACTAAAGTTCATCCGAAAAAAAAACTACTGTAAACAGAGCGTAGGATGGTTGCATGTCTCCCGCATAAGAATATACGAAAACATAAAATCGAACACTTCCAAAAGTAAACAAAAATGCACCGCATTTACATTCAATCTGAATCAGCTTCTTGTCTTCACTTTTAGACATATTTCTTCTCCCATCTTAATGCTGCATATTTTCGTAGAACTGGCTTCTGTGAGCAGCAGCTCTCCAAACGTACCAATGTTGATTTTAAAATGAATGCTCCTCTGCATATTGTGTGTGGGTGATTTACATTCTCAGCTAATGATTCCAAAATTCACGAACCTCCACCATACAATATTTTAAAGCATGCTCTTTAAGTGATTGAAGATGCTGAAACACTGCACCTCCAAATGCATTCTGCGAATTGCAGCACAAGTGAACGCAGAACATTGATGCATTCGTCGCAACGTGTTTATTAACACAACGAAAAAGAAGTCGAAGTTTTTCTATATTCGTATGAGTGCTGCAACTGAGCAATAATATGTTGGACTTGGAAGCATGCGACCGCACTTAAAGATTATAAGCTTGGCAGGCTACGTATACTGTCTCGACAGTCATTGCTTTTTCTTTTTCCATTTTTTTTTTTTTCCAACAATAAAAGCCAATATTTGCATTCTGATGCGGTAAAAGAATATGCCGTCGTTTTATATCAATTCCTTATGTGCACATAACATGGAAGTTTCAAGTTTGGAGTTGCGCTTCTTATTCCATATTGTGCGCCACATCGCCATATTCTCGTCTTATGGCAGTTGGTCAGTTTATTGTACGTGTGTGGTCGCGCCGCTCGACCGGGAACTTGCTTGTTTTCAATTCACAATTCACATTCAATTAGCATATCCCCAGCTGTGGTACAAGTTCTTCTGCTGTATTCAATATTTGTTTAGTATATTGTGCAGACTTCGCGAATTGACTCATCTATGCGCGCGCATCTAATATGTTGTTGAATTTATTGCAATTATCAAATCGTTAAGCGTTTCGTTTTATGCACGCCACATCGGAGAGACTTCATGTAGCGCGTTTACAGACATTTTCCTCATGTGAATTGTGTGCGGAATATGTGGTCGAATGACGATGCAATTAAGCGTAACACAGAAGTTCTCGTGATCGTTTGACCTCTCGTTTGTGCAAATTTATTCTGGCAATATTAGCAACGGATATGCGAATTATTGGCAATTATTATTAAAGAGATGATGATGATGATGGCAGTTGTGGGAGAACATTATTTTATTTTGTATTTGCATATTTTTTTTAGAAATAATGTGATTTGCTTTCCTTATTATTATTATTTATTGTCATCATTTTTAATAATTAAAACAAATGTGTTGCAATTAAGCTCGGAAGCTCATCTGGGATTTATTTTTTATTGAGTCTGATTGAAAGTTAAAAGAGTTTTTTTTTGTAGAAATTTTTTTAGTAATTTTTATTCACTATTCCGCTTTGAGTCACAATTTTCAACTTCATTAATTCTTAAATACATATTACAAAAAAATACTTAAACCATTATATTTAAAAAAATAATCAATTCCCAATTTATTGAACACAATGTATTATTTAACTCAATTCATTCATATTAATACGTTTACAAAAACAATGCAATTTCCTGGATGTGTGGATATTTGAATCAATTTTATCGATTCTACTTTAATACTTTAAAAACCCAACCCCTTTTGTAAGCTGAATTTAATTAATTTGTTTCGGTAAACCATTTAACTATTATATCAACTCTTTTGTTGCATCATTTATAGAAATTTCGGGCATTCCTGAAATAACTTTGAAAATTTAAACACATATTTCATACAAATTGGGACGATACAACTTTTCGCAGTCAATTAAATAAATATTATTAATATGTTTTCAGAATTAATATTGAATTAACTCTAATATTATAATATAGTCGTTTACTTAATAAAGGTTTATTTTAACAATAATTTTAATTTTAATTGTATTTACAGATACAGATTAATAATATTTTCCTAGAAAACATAAAAAACATGATTCAATTCAATATCCAGGAAATTTTAAATTAATTAGTATTAAAACTGAATTCATTCTCTTTACTGAAATTAATTAAATTGCAATTTTATTGTTCATTGAAAAAATAAATTGTCCAAAGCAACTGAAACATTTCAATGTCATTTCAATTCTTCTCTATAATAGTCATGCATTTTCTCTGAGATAATTTTGATTCATATCGTCATTTGCAATTATTACATTTTTGTGCCACACATTTTTACCGTCACTCGCAGATTTGCAGTGTCAAAATCAATTAGAACAAGCTTTTTAAATTACTGTTACGTTGAAGGCGGTGTATGTTTTTTAATTATGAAACAGTTCGTTTGTTTTTTATTTGTTTCGTTTATTTTGTAACACAATGTATCCGGTGGGACGATAACACACAGTCGTAGCTTACCCGATTTTCCACCCCATTTGGCGCTTCATTCAGTTAAAAGGCAATGAAAACTTTTCTCATTTCTTGATGAAAAGTAAAAGTACATGAATGCAAAAGAAACTCGGCAAACATTTGTTTCATAGCAATTAGTTTTTTTTTTTTTACTTCTACTTTTCCTGCGCGCAAAAATGTTTTTCTTATTTTCTTGGGGTACGCGGCACATTCATATACGAGTGTGTATGTATTACACAATGTTCTTAACGAATTTCTTAAGACTGTTGTTCTTCCTGTGTACACTCGTAACTCTATTCGATTCGACTGCTTTGTTTTGATGATGTTGTTGGTGTTGTGATTCCCACCCCCATCATCCCGTGTGCAGCACTTTTTCCATTTTTATCCCATTAAAAAAAAGAAATAACGCAAAACTTTTTTCCTCCGGTTACCTTTTGTGTGTGCGCTTGTTCAGGCAGCCACTCTCCCCCCCCCTCATTCTGTGCGCGTTGCTCATTTTGATATATTCATTTTGCAACTTAACGAACCACGTCAAACTTTAGCAGCGGCGAAACGATTTTTTATTCCAATCCTGCATGCTTTTGCCATATGCATGTTCTTGGTCTTCGCCACATATATTTGTTCAGCACTTTTATTTCTTTGTTTGTGCTAACTACGAACACTATATATCCACTTCAATGGATGTGAATGTATAAATACAGAGCAATTGTGTGAAGAGGAAATGTACTTTGCAATACATACGAGTGTATATGCATCACATCAGTCGACAGCTTAGTCGAATGCTAATAAAATGCGATTGAAATGTATGGAATTGGATAGGAAAAGCTCAGCAAATGCGCTCAGAAAGGGATTCGACAATGGGATGAAAGTATTCTCGGCGTTTGTATATTATGTTTTATTCTGCATACATGCATATTATATGCATGATTCGCTTCCATATGTGCTCTCATGTAATATGTATTGGGGATACAGAGCAAGCCAAATGTGAATAGCTAAATCTTTATGTAAAATTGTGCACACACACACACGCGTGCAGGAATTCAAAATAGGAGCATTCTCCCTCAATACATGTGTTGAAATAAAACAGCATGGATAAAAGTTTTACTTCCTGACAATCTAAATGTTAATAAATATCCAATGTAGATTTAGAATTTTTTCCTGAACATTAAAAATTTTAAAGAAACTAAAATAGGTTTAGAAAAATAAAAAATTTTCACTAAGAAACTGAAATAATTTTAAATTCACTCTAATAGGATTTCCTATTGTAACAAATTACCTATTAATGCAAATGCAAAATGTAAAATATTAAAATAGTAGAGAGTACACACTTAACTTTATTTTAAAATTTCGCACTCCCCCAGCCCACACACATTGCAGCTTTAATGTAGACAAAAACGTTTAAAATTAATGAAGTTGGCAATGCAAATGGTTGGCTGACAATATGAACCAGAACAATGAACGTAATTAACCTTACCCCCACACCCCTCACACCGCTTGCAAAAACAGAAATTGTACAGCTCTTCATATTATTCTATGAATGCACTAATCTTAAAAGCAAATTTATATAAATTTACAGTCTCATTTAACTGGCTGGAAAATCATACCCCCCACGACTCACCCCCCCTCGGTGTACAATTTGTCGCACCTTTTCTTCAATGCCATATAAAATGTATTCATCTCAGTGTTATGTGTATAATGTGCGCATCATCATCATCATCATCACAGTGTGCATCTCCCTTGTGTGCCTTTTGCGTTTACACAGTGGCCCCCAGGAGCATATATACCATGCGTCTTAATGCCAACGTGACGTTTTATTCTTATAACTCTTGAGTTTTATGAGCAACACAAATTCATTATTTTATACTTCTTTGCATACATACGAATATAACAACGCGTTCCTTACAATTCCCACCTCAATACGCTGGAATATCATCAGGGCATAGACTCTCCATCGTCAGCCTTGACTGGTGCATCGTGCATCCCACACCATTCACTTTTTTCAACCCCCTTTGCAACCTCTCCATTTATGTGTGTAGTTGTAACGCAGTTGTACTGGCTAAATGCCAGATAGACACCGTCACAACATGGCAAACAAGCCAAAACGAAAATCTCTTGGTGTAATGTAAATTGCTTCTTTCTACATGAATGAAATTATGCTTGAAAAGTTCATGCAGCCACGTCGCGTATCCTCGTTTATTGCATGTTACTGTTATATGCAAGTATATAGGTGTATTTAAAGGATGCTACCTTTGTTCTTCTTGTCATATATAAAATGTGAGAAATAAAAATTGCTTTCTTGCATCGAAAAATCGTTCATGCTGTAAAATGAATGCAGAAAAGTCGATGTTGTAACCCGCTGCATTGGTTAACTCGCGTAAATTGCAACTCCCGTGAGTTGCATCAATGAAACTTGAGTACTTTGAATGCAAAATAATAAATATTTAAGGATTATTAAATAAATTTTGGGCGATCATTTATTTATTGCACCTCGACACATTTTTGTATCATCAAGGATAATTGTAGTTTTACCACAGCATTCAAAGTTTTAATTGATTTAACTTTCAAATCAGATATAAACTCCTTTATTTAAAAATTTGATGCAAAGTTTAATTACAATATTTTATGGAAAATTATTTAAATCCCCAAAAGTTTAATTTACTTTTAAAATGTATTATCTACATTACATTAAATAATTTATTAAAATTTTCTCTAAAGTCATCAAACAATTGTTATGCAATAACGTTTCCTGTGACTATATCATCTGCAAAGCAATTCTCAGAAAATGTTTAATAGAAAAACAAATAACAATAAAAACACTGAAGAGAAAATAACGAAACCCCTGCAAAAAAAAGCACAAAAGGGATGGCAAACGGAAATTTTTACGATATTTCTACTTCTCTAAATTTCTTTATCCCATAACCATCATCCCTCCTTGATTCATATAATACAATAATTTTGTTCCAACCATTTCGTTTTTCCTTTCATTTCTCTCTTTCTAAATTACACAATTTTCTCTCACTGTACTGGCACGCATTATCTTGCAACCACCTCCTCCAAAAAATACCCTTACTTGACTCTGTTTATAATTTTGATTGCGCTTACACCTCGTGTTTGTGGCATAGGGGGTAACAAAATAAAAATATTTGGGAAAAAACAACTCTTGAAATCTTCTAAATTCTAATGCTTATCGGGTTATTAATCTTAAGAGCCTACACCGAGACCCTCCCCTAAGAGAGTACATGAAATGGAGGATACAAATGCTCAAACATCACTGCTATGTGTGTGCTGAGTTGGAAATGTGTTGGAATGTCCTTGCTGGCATACACGGAGATATACACCATTTTTAATGCTTGGCTATTATTTTACTTTCTCCATAACAAAGCGGTAAAATGTGAATTCACACAAACGTATACAACGAAAAAGAAAATTATCAGAAAATGCCAAGACTTTGAGAGATAAAATTTATGTTAAACGGGCCGAGTTTGTGAATTTTTTTTTTCCAGATTTTATTTCAGGTATAAAGGATATACAAATGAGAAGGACGACTTAAAGCGTGTATTGTGCACTCTTCTTAAAGTCGTTTATAAAAATAAAAATGCGTTAGCATCTCAGCGCTTTTACCCAAAAACCCTAAAGTACCGACGAATTCATAAATTATTCAGAAATGTTTGTTCAACCCTGAAACTATATTATTACCTAAGGGAACATTTCACAGAAGATTAATAATATCTTTATAAGCTCTGTCATTATGGTAGCTTTGCTATAAATACCGAGCACAACTTTGTCAACGCGACGCTGCGGCTGCTGTGTGAGCATCAAACTTTGCCACACTTCTTAGCAGCCCTTATACATTATACAAACATCCCCTAAGACGTTTGCATCAATTTCGTCCTTTATTAATATTGCACCGTACATTCAAATCATTGTAAAAAATATAATAATTCAACGTTTTTTTTCTCTCTTTCTCATTGCAGGTAAGCAAAAGCGCCCACACTAATTCATTACAGTTCTGCTTTAATCAATGTCCTTGTTGAGCGGTGAGTGTTTTTTAAGTGAAAATATTTTTAACTTGAATACATGACAAGTATAGAACAAAAAGTTAGCTGCCGTATACAAAATATTTTCCGCAGTTGCAAAAATAAAGCTTCGCAGAAAAATCAAGTAAGATAAGGGATGTTTTGTAGAATGCAGATTGTACATAAAAAACAAATGTCTATTATAAACTTTGGTTCTAATTTTTATTCAGCTATCTCTTCGCCAGCATTCTTCGCCGACGCCATACTTTCTGCGAATATCGTTGTGGCAACTTTCACATTCCATTTTACACTCAACGGTTTGGCGGGTGGAAAAAAAAATTTACTGATGAGAGTTTGTTCCTCTTGTCCCTTTTTTTTTTTGTAACCGCTACATCTACCTAGTTAAAGTTGAGATTGGTGGAGAAAAGAAAACAATAAACAGCATCAGACTCACTTTACATAAATTTCAATTTTTTGAACCGTTTCGCGTGGAACGGCAATATCGCGGAATCTGTGTAGTAGTCTGCATGGGAAAAAGTGTCGATGCCCGGTGCTGAGCAGCTCATCTGCGTATCTTTTGGTTAGGAATATCAATGTGGTGTTTTATAATATGATGTTACCTCGCAGAACGGATTTGTTCATAACATTTTTAGTTCACGCCGAGCCACAGACATCCACTGAAATTATACGTAAGAATTCTGGGATCATAAACAATAATTGCAATTTTAAATTTTGCTTCCAAAATAAGTAATTTTGATCAGTTTAGTTTAACTTTTCTATTTTCTATTACGGGTTAAGTTATATTTTAAAACTCAAACATCATTTAACATGGATAGAATGTCTGAATGTGCATTGTTAAATCATTTCCTAGAAAAAACAACTTCCTAATGTAACTCCAATATTATTTTGTTGATATCTGCAAATATTCTATTCATATGTGAATCCCGTTGAGTGCAAAACTTTTGTCGTTTTAAGTATGTAATCTAATGCACAAGACATCATAATATGTTAGAATGGAGAGTGGGGGCATTATTTTCGAAATCCAGATACAACTTTTACTATGTGTGGGGTTGCTTCTATAAATTCAACTTACTAAATACATACGTCCTATAACGCACTTATATAAAATGTAACAAATAATAAGAATTGTTCGGGAAACAGGAGAAATGAAGCCACGTGTATGGGGGCAGAAAAGTTTGGGTAAAATAATGAGGTGTTTTATTAGAAATTGTGATTACGATACTTGATTAGTTTTGCTCTATACTCTCGATGAAATAGGGATGCTGAAATAAGGATGCTTTTTAATGATTTTCTTTGTTACTTTCTTTTCCATTAACTTGCAATACTTATTTATATGTTGAACATTGAACAGGCATCAATAAAGTGTGATCAATGCAACATGATACAAGATGGTCTTAATTTATATTCCTACACTAATGCCTTGTACAGATATATATAAATACTTGAAAAAGGCACCTACAATAAAGCAAAGTAAAATGAAATGAATACTCTCAAACTTATCTGTATTCGCGTTGAACTAGGTTAACTTAAATAAACGTTTTTTCCAATAAAATTTAATTTATGGCCAGGTCTCTCCATCCCCCCCCCCCACACATCCTATGCATCAAAAGGCACGTTTAATTTACAATCTTAATTACAATCGAAAGACCAAACAATCAAAGTTTGCAAGAAGGTAATTAAGAGCAGTTTCTGAATTATATCGCTTAATTTTCATCCGCACCCCAAAACCCCACCCTAAATACATTTAATACATATACGTACGAGTGCTACATAAGCACATGTAGAGCCCGGTGAATAATTATGTTGATGTTAAACTGTACAGTGCACAATACTCTCGCTGTACTCTCAGTTTCTATAATATCATCTGGCTGAAAAATCAATAAATAAAAAATATGTACGAAAATGGTTAGCAAATTTACGCCCAGTTTTTCTGTATGCATAAAAATTTGCCATATTATACCTTCAGCTTGCTGGTTGTGTGGTGTACGCGCGTATTTAAGCTTGGGATGAAAGTGGAAAAGAAACACCCTCAAGCTTATCATAAAAATTATATATGCAAAGAATGAGGAAAAAGAAATTATGGAATTTATGGGGGGGGAAAGAAAAAAAAAACATGGAGCCGCGTAAATTGAGCAATAAAAATGGAAATCTTACATTAATGAGTGTTGAGTTTTTGCGATAATTTTTACCTGCGATTTGTGTTGCGTTTTGGGTTCTCAGCTAATTACGAATTAAATGTGTTTTTTTCTTATAACAGAAAATTAAAATGAAACATTTGAAACGTGCGCAAAAAATTGTTTGCTAAAGTATAAAAGGGAATTTTTTTTAACCAACCCTAAGATGTTAATTGGCAATTTTTTTTTCCTTTCAATATTAATTATTTAAGGGATCAAATTTGTGTCATTAATTATTAATTTTAAAACGACGAAATTATGATTTTTTTTTTGTAAAAAAAAGTTGCCTTATTTTTAAACATTTAAATTTTTACAATTTCATTCAAAATTTGTCAATATTAGAGACACTGGAGTTTGCAATATTATGAAGCGTAATTGGGGATGAATTTTAAAATTCAAAAAACAATACTTCTTTTAGTCATTCTTTGGTCACATTGTTCATAAAAATTTGGATTGATTAGAAGGAATCTTTTGAAAATAAACCATTTAAATTTAAAATATGTAACTGCAAAAACATTTGATTTAAATTAAAATATCTCAAATATTCCATCTTAAATTTTTCTTGTTATTTTAAAATTAACGTTTTTTCAATTTACTCTTCCGCCTTAACCCTGAAATATTGTACTAGATTGATACCACACAAGTAAATTATATAACAAAGGTAAAATGGCGTAATGAAATCGTTTTGTTGACTATAACGGCAGGTAGGAAGATTTAAAATCAAAGACTGTGTCGCATGGAATTGAATAAAAAGACAATCAAACAACTCTTCCGCAACAATGAACACGACGTATTATGCCTCCTAACATGCACTCACACTCTTACACACACACACACCACATGCTCACGTGTCACACATGAAAATAGAAACCCATCAAGCTAGGGGATTGTGGCTCACATTTACTGTACACACAATAAGTGGAGCTTTTTTGACGCAAAAAGTGACAAAGGATCATATAATATGAGGGGTTGAAAATATTACGAGGTAGAAAATGGTAATATCCTAACGTTGTCATAATAAATTTTAACTGCGTTTTATCAAGATTTTCGCATGTAAATAAAGATGTCGCACTCCACTAAATAACACATCCTGTCACTTTGTAAAACAATCCTATGTATGGCGCGAACATGCACTTTGCCTGGCGATGGGTGTGAGTGCGCTTTATTGTAAGGAGTGCAATGTGCAGCAAAACAAAGCGCCGCACTATAAATAACCGTTCAGATCTGCAAGCGATTTAAAGTCGCATTAAAATGAAGAGAAAACTGCAGCAAGCATTTAAGTTGTGTCGTCTCCGAATAATATATTCGTGGAGTATATTATTCGTATATTTAAGTATTGTAGGTATAATGTAGGGAGGACGCAAAAGAGCACCAGCACAACACTCACCATATCAACAGCAAAAACTTGCGAGTTTTATAGTATCAAGGAGTGCACAACTGCAAGAAACAAAAATGTGACACACACACACAAACACCAAATCTTTTTCACGATAGCATGGCATCAACTGGATGCTGTAGCTATAATATAGTTACTGCGGCAATAAGTGCCACTGAATAGTGCTGGTTCTTATACAACTGTACAATGTTCCAGTAGAAGGAGCCAAAATGAGTGGATGAAAATAATCGACTTGAAAATTGAAAATAAAATTGAAAGTGTTGCTACCAGATTTTCGCTAGTGATTTTTCCTTCCCACCATCGTCATCAATGTCCCTGTTAACTCGTCCCACTGGTACGTCGCACCCACCCATAACGGCGCACCATTTCGCCTTGCAGCACCACATTATATGTGTGACTTGTATTTTCGGCTGGGTGGTGTGCGCCTTATTTTCTAATATGTTTGCTTCGATTTTTCTTCGCACATATTTATGTATGCTTTGGCCTTTTGCGCTCTCCGTGAAATCGATAGGGTGTGCTCTTTGCGACAAATAGTTTTTCCCCAAATGTATGGAATGCTTTTTATTTTTATGCATATACATAAACACTTTTCATTCATTCACAGAGTTTGCAAACACTATGCTATAACTATTTCCAAATGTGTACGGTTTTGGCATCGGGTTATGGTCGATTTAATGTCTTGTCTTTTGCACTTTCACATCCAAACATCCAAAACGATTGATTTTAAAGTTAATTTTTCAACTAGTCTGACAAGTGCTGGAAATCATTTTCCGCACACATTTCATTTTATTCGCAGCGTTTAGTAACTGTGAATGTTACATGATAAACCGTCGATGTAATTTGATCGATCGATTTGAACGCTACTATACGTAAGCACAACCCAAGCCATTTGAATGATTGTGTAATATTTATTTCATCCACTGGGATTGTAATTTAATCATAACTTTCAATTTATTAGACAAATAGCTTAATCAGGGATTTTAAGTTGATTTCTTGGAGCACATTCATTGTGAGTAATGATTGGAGGCGACAACAAAAAAAATTGCTGCTTTAATATACCTCTAGATTAAATCAACAGAGAAACAGCAACCACACGCTCACACCGATTACCAAATTAATCCTCAACGAGCACATAAATGCGGATAAAATGTATTAATAATAAATAATAACAAACAATAAATTATAAATTTTTTGTGTTAAGCCATCAACACGTTTTATGTTCCCACATATCCATAAATAGAATTCAGTATGAGCAGCCATATTAAACTTAAAATAATAATCATAGCCATTCAAGGCACGCATACTTATATGCAGGAACCCATCAGCTCTATAGCCTTAAAAATAAAGGCAAGACGCAGATCCCAATGATCGAGCGACTTAATCTGTGCGTGGTGATCTCGCGCATTTAATGCCTGCGCTTCTCCTAAGATATTTGTCTTATGTTATATAGTACGATCGTGTGTATTTTGTGTTATGAGAGACTTAGGATCGTAGCCAAAACGCAAACTGATGACCTCTACATTGTGGTCATTCTCTTGTGTTATTTCTTCCATTTAATCATCATCTGTTTTTCTTTTCCTTTTCCCCTTTTCTTTCCATATATATTTATATTAATTCACCAGCAGAAATGGTTGTATTTTGACAGCTTATAGGCATTTGATCTTAGACGCGCGTTCAAACCAACATGTTTGTTTAGCCTCTTAGCGTCGTGAATGGAACACTTTGTGCGCTGTATTTAGTGTGTTGAAAGCATATTGACGGGAGGCAAAATGGAAGACATAATATCTAGATTAAACTTCAAGTTATTTCTATTCATCTCCTACTTCTATTTGCTTAATTTAAGTTGTGATAATTTTATGAATAAAAAAAAAATGTTGAGAAATGTCGGTTAATCTCTTCTATGCGAGGCGATGAATTATCGCCACATTAACATATTATACATAGAGTGTGGGGCTTTTGTTCCATTATTCTGATGCGTGTTGAGTGTCAAATAAGAACACTAAAAACACATTGCTTTTCTTTTAAAATTGGTTTGGTTTAATTGAAAGCGTTGCGACAACGATTATCAGTTATAAAATGTGTCGCAAGTGATTTTAAACACTCTAAACTGTTTCAAAGGAATCAGCATTTTAAACTGTCACGCTACAAATTTATAAATCATCATTTTTGGTGGGGAATGCAACAAATTAATTTTAAATTAAATTATTAATTTTCAACAAGACTACAATGCTCAATCATAAGCATATTTAATTGGATAACCATAATATGAGACAAAAATTTTAAATTCACATCATGTTCTTAAGTTGCTATCAATCCTTTGAAACATCACGTAAAATTCCGCAAATTTTTACTAGCAAAAATTGTATTGTTTTAATAAAAATGAAGCAAATCAGAAACAATAAACGCAGACATAAACAAATAACAAAAAAAAAAAATGCACACGACTTTCAAACGCAAAGGAGATGGTGCTGAAGATGACACGAAAAGACGAGCTAAAGTCCACACACACACACACAGTCTGCACAAGGCAACCGATTCATATGACAGGCGAGCACATCAGCGCATATACAAAAAAAAGCGAGTTAAAAACGCGAGATTTATTTGCTTTTCGTCTTCACCCGCCAGTCAGTGTGAATGAAGCGTATGCTCGTACAATATTTAGTTATGTTTAAATGTACACTCGCTTTTGCACGTGGGACGTGTTTAACGATCCGGCGTTCATTTCGCCCGGTTCATTAGCAACAAGAATGCGCGCAAATGCCAGCGGCACACAGAAGCTCATCAATGTGGCGGATGCTGTATTGCTCCTCAGCCCGCAGTCCACGGTACTATACAAACAGCGAGCGAGATTTAAAGCATAGAAGCACAACGCGTGCAAAAGATACGGAGACACAGATCGTGAGGAAAAAGAGCCAGTGACATTTTAACACCAAAATGAATTATGGGCATGTTGCAGCATAGAGGAGGACACACAAAAAAGGAGTGCACGCGAATCGCTGCCTTTGTGATGCTGAGCGCATTTAATATGACAGAAACACATGTAGCCAAAAAGCAATATTCAAGGCCATTGTAGCAAAAAAAAAATATGAAGAAGAAGAAGAATAAAGCAATTTAATCACGTTCATAGCAGTATTATACGCGCAGTTGTGTACACCCCATCAGGAATTCCATTTGTTTTATGCAGAGAACATGCAGAGCTCGCATTCGCACTTGCTGGATGTGCTACTTACCCTCAATCTTTAATTTTTTTCATATTTTGTCACAATGTTGCCATTGAAACTGCAGAGCTACACATATTCCTTATACAGTTAGTGCTTCCCCGCACATAATCCAAACTTCACAGTCGTTTCTCATATTATGCACATTTCAAACGAATAAATAAGGACCATCAAAGACATCACATGCGTTGAGGCACGCACAATAAAATACCGCGAACATTTGCGATCATGTTTGAGCTGTGTGTCGCCACACCCTTGGCTTGGATGACAGCACAGTCATCATCGAATTGTGTGCATCTTAAGAATCGCACGAGTGCTTCAGTCAATTAAAATTCTGAACCAGCCACGTTGTCGCATTATTCTGAGCTGGGTTCTCTCGTCTGCGCATATTCTAATATTGTTAATTCTGGATGTTGCGGCACATAATGGCGGCAGTTTATTTTGCAGATTTATTGCTTTGCATAATGTTCGGTAGTTTTGCAGTACAACATTTCAACTGCAACACTAATTCCAGCGGCAATGTCAAGATGTAGTTTCAATGAGTCAGTGAAAGATGACGCAATATTGGTAATGATAATATGTGTTAATTTTACCTGGTATAGTGTAAGATAGTGGAGCAAACTAAAGATTCTTGTAATCTTCACATCAAAATTTAAAGAAAATTGTACTTAAATTTTGACAAAATAAACTTTTACTGTGAAAAAAAATTCAATTTCAATTTTGGTTTTAATTTTAACAATGTCAAATTTAAATTTCTACAATTAAAAGCTTCAAAAATTTAACACGGTAACGACTCAAAGTTAAATTGCTGCCATATATCTCACATTTTCATGAGTATAATAACACATAAACAACAACCACTCAATTCATCATGTCGCAACTTTTTAATTGCATGTAATCAGAGAAAATATGATGCAACACATCACTCCAATTTGCCGCATTATAGTAAACATTAACACATTTTGCTTGCACACAGCATTTAATGAGAGCATCTGTTAGCACATCTATCTACATATTATAACAGTTATACAAATTTTAAACATATATGCACTTACCACAAACACACACACACACACACACAAAAACATTGAAGAAAAGTTTGTGTACGGCGTAATTTGGAAATGTGAATGCGTTTTTGGTGCATTAATTTTGAGACAATCACCCGTTGAAAATAGCGTTACAATTAGCGTGATTTCACTATGGTATAACAATGAAAAGTTTCCTCACACGTCGTATCAATTTTATGTGCACACAAACGTGCAGTATCCATGCGAGTATGACTGTCGTGGCTTGTTTGAGAAATGAGACACGTGTTTGTTGGGTTGGGGTGCTTTTATTTACATTTAACGAAACAGGAGTCGAGCTTTTAACTTCGATGGGTGTGTGTGTGTGTGTGTGTGCGAGAGAGGTGTGTGTGTGTGCATATTTAGATTTTGCTGCGGACATGTTGGGTGCACTTTGTTTGGTAAACTTTTTCAGTTTGACAAATGTTGTTAAATTTTGCATGTCGTTGAAACAATATTACGGAATTTTACACTCATGTAAGTTTTGTTTTGTGTTGGTTTAATGATGGCTTTAAGCATTTTTTTTATTATTTAGATATTAAAAATAATTCAAATTTAAGTAAACTGACTTAGGAGCACATCCTCGATGTTCAAGCAAGCAAGTAAGAAAGTTTAGCGCACGAAGATTGCTTAACTGTGATGAAATTTTTAATAAATATTTAACAGCTGACTGATAAAGCTCTTGCAAATATTGATGAAACTTGAAAAAATTTGTTTAAACTTGCTTATTTGCATGATAAAATGGATGTGCCTCTTATTCCAAAAAGTGGATTAAATAAAATGTGATCTGAAAAACAATTAAACGGATAATTTGTTCAAAGGATTTAAAGATTTTCATTCTAAATTTGAGTTTAAAGAAGCACGAAACTTTTTAGTTCAATAGGATGCAATCCTTTATGTGTTAGATTTCAAGGTCATAATTAAGTCCTTAAATGTTGTTGCAAAAATTCTAAAACGTTTTTATTTCAATGTTCAGAACTTCACCTACTTTTTAAAGTTATTTCATGATAACAGAAAAATCTCGTTATTTCATTATGGAATCATTTTAAGATGGTAATTTAACTAGCTATTAAATTCCGAAAACTTAATTCACTACAAAATCTTAAAATCATTTCAACAACGTCTTTAAACAATATATTTCATAATCATTAACCGGAAGCTATACAACTAGTTACCCAACGAAACGGAACTAAATGTATTACATGCAAGAATCACCTAACAAGAACCCATCTGACCCATATTTCCACATTCCATATCCTTAATTATATAACTAACCTTCTTTAATGTTAATTGCATCCCTCTTCCACATGCCCCATAAATGTGTATGTATGTACTCGTATTTAGGTACAGTTACTTTGTGTTAAGTTTCGTTTGTGATAAAATGTTGCATTGTCTTATCAGATTTGCCCTGGTCCATTGAGTTGAGGACCTACATAATGTGAGCGCACCTAGCTTCTTGTATAATGTAAATATGTATGTCACACCCTGTTCGTTTGTGAGAGAGGAAACTTTCTTGATCCTCTTCAGCATAATATCCTATCCACCTATACGTAACCTTTTAATCATTTTGCAAATAAAGACACTGACACTTCAAGATATTCCGTATAGTTACATCTACATTGCATATCAGTTCATATTCCCATACAGGATGTATATGAAGCAACAAGGACACGAGGACACAACAAAGCATGAATGCTAAATGAAAATGGCTTCCAAAATTAAATAAACTAAACCGTCTCATCTAAACAAAGGTGACAGGGAAAAAGCAGCCAGCAACACAACAACACCGATGGTTGGGCACTATATAGAAGCCAGGGTAAGACTATTAATACCGTAGAGAACGACCACATCAATTTATTCCACATTATATATAGTGTCGGTGTATGTGCGTCTGAATTTCCACACCAAGTCACTTCAGTTTATATCAAGTTCGTACCCTAGATGAACATTTCTGAGATTCCGCTTGTACACTTTTGCCCATGCTACAGAAACGAGTTGCTTTAATTGTCGTGCCCTTTTAGTGCAATTTTCTTCCTCGTTACTCTGATTATGGGGGCAACAAAATAAATAAAATAAATATGGACCCACACCCAACCATTCAGAACCAACGTAACTTTGAGTGTGTGTGTCGTGTCTGTGAAGTTATGTGTTAAAGAATGCATCTTAGTGGAAAATTTGTGAAAGGCTCACAGGATTTCACCTTTTCCCTTGTCTTATATGAATGCACCAGCAAGTCACCCCATTGTTGTGTTCATACAGCAAGTGTAGCAAAGGTACTTGTACACATGATCAATTAAACTATGTTGTGGTGTGGGTGGGGGTGGTAACGGAGTGCAGAATAAACTGGCATATTACGGTTTGTCCAAATCCCCTTGCCATCATTGTTCACTATAAAAACATTTGTAACTGACAACATAAGACTGCCATTTATTCAACCCCTACTAATGTGATAGCCATAGATTTTCTTCCACTTGGTAGGCACACAATTTTATATTCGATGAAACAACTACTGTTTTTGCATTCAGATTTTTGGGGCAATTAAATTTTTTGAGGTATTGTTCGAACGATCGAATTTCTCGGAAACTACAGGACGAATTTGCATAAAATATTGACCTCATGTTTAAAAGAATTTATGGAGAAGTTTTAATTTTTTATAATACCAAACATTTGTTGAACATTTCAAGGTCAAAATATTAAAATTCAAGGTTACACTATTCATATTTGAGAAAGCTTAAATAGTTTTTAATGAAGATTTTAAAAAGTAAAAAAAAATTACTGAAAATTTCAAGGTCATAATTTCAACTCAAGGTCATAGTTTAATTTAAAGTCACATCATTCAATAATTCCTAGTTGTGGAAAGAACCAATTTTGGACTTAAATTCAGAAACTTCAAGGTCTAATTTTTCATATCTCACAAAAAAACTTTATTAAGCTGCATTTAAGCAACAGTCGTATTAAAACTCACACCTTGCTCTCCTTGTAACGTAGTTTTTTGGTGTCTAAGGGGATTGCGTTACTTTTCGTCTTCATAAACTTCAACACGCTAAAGGAAAATGCATAAAGAGAAATTGATAAACGATTAACTTAATGATATTAGCGTAATGTGACATTTAAATGAATGCGGAATGTTGCATCAAATAGTTGTAATATGTTGCAGGCATAATTCACAAATGTAATGATCCAGTTATGTGCAATATATATATATGTATTTAGGTACAACAAGGCTTCCCATAAATTTTGTGTATTTGTGCCAAGATATCCGGGCGTGACAACTTTGAGTGGCAGTCGTAATGAAACATTAATCTTGATTTAGACACGTTCGACATTTCCACCCGGTTTCAGTGTAAAAGAAATTGAATTAAGTACACTCGTAAAACATGTAATAGTTGCAACATTCAGTCACATATAAATTGTAATGCAATTAGAGCAAATTCTCAGCATGTGCAGCAGTTGCTTGCAGTTAACCACAAACTGTGACAATCATTTTAATAGACAGTTGGTTTAGCACCAGGCTGCTGCTGCTGCTGCTGCTGCAGTGCTGGCACTTCTCAGCAGAGATAGTTGACACCCAAGGGTCCTTATGTCGTCTTTTGGGGTGCGATAAACTATGTTGTGGGTTTATAAACCATTGAAATGATGGGACAATACAAGAATTTAGTGGGAATTATTTAGTGTAACGAATGTTACTTATTTTGTGTTGGGATAATGTTTTATATTTAATTAGTATGTTTGTGTTAATTTATGAAGACCCACTATAAAGTGAAAAGTTTTGCAAATACCTTGAAAAAACAAAAATTTAAAACTCTCAACCGTCATTAAAACTATTGCCTTATTTGTCATATTTTATTATGCAAAATCAACAACATAATAATATGCACATTAAACGAGTTTACAATTCATCTGATTGCGCTGAATGAGGTCACAATTCACTGGCAAATTATACACACACATACACATTCTACACATACTGTTGTAAAAATACTGCATACAATTTATAATCACAATTCACACACATAGAAAATAATTATTTATGTCACAAAACACGAAACACAAAGCCCATCGTCGACCGGCAATAATCTTTTTCGATGGAATGGGGTGAACATAGAGAGGGTGGGGGTGGGGTGCGCTGCATGTCATAGCGGCTGTCGTTGTACACTATTTGAAATTGATTGAATTTCATTGAACGACAACGATAACAATTTAATCAAAAGAACACACAGCAGATAATTTCAATGCATTTGATGCTAACCAATATGTTGTTCACGTGATCCTATCGAAATTTCCTGCAGTGTGTGTGCGCCTTGTGATGTTCAGCATATATTACGTCTAGTTATGTTTACCCGGACCACATATTTTGCCAACACCACGCAGTGGGTTGCATGCGGGGTGGGTGCTGACGAGTGTAGAATAATGGTGGTTTAACAGTTTCTTTTGTTGCACGCATTGTTGTGTCAGTTGGGTGAAAATGTTAAAGCCAATCACAATTCCCATTCCCGATATTGCACAAATTCTCACCACCACCGTCTTGGCATTGACGCTTATCACAATGTTAGGTGTCGTTATACACAACGCACACATCCTGTCGCGTTCTATTTGAAATGATGTATATTTAAAATTGAACGCGACTCATGCGACACGACGCACAATTGATGATAGCGTGCATTTTAAACATAGATTAACATTATGCTGTACAGCTGTATGCGCGACAATAAGTCAACCATCAGCATCAGGAAGCGCAGCTCATCTTGTTGTAGTTTTCAATTCAATGTGACGCCCCAGATGGATATCTTTTAGCTGTATAGTGTTGAGATTAATCTTCATCGATTAGGTGGATGATGTGTGCGGTGCAACATGAATAAAGACATTAAAGGATGTGTTGCGATGAATCAGGAGTGTGGGATGAATTATTATAGCTGATGAATATATGTATTGAGTGAATTTAATGGCCGATATTTTAGATGAGTTAGGCGCCGCCACTCACATCGCATCGTGCATCCTCTCTAAAATGTCGCATAATTGAGAGGTCTTAAAATAAGGATTTATGTATGCCTACGTTTAAATTTATTACGACATTGACGCCGCCTCTAGGATAATTTTTACTGCGCCTTTTTGATTTTGATTTTAACGCTTTTAAGGATGGTTTTCGACATTTTTATCTTGTTCAACTTTGGTCGTAAGCACTGCTTTGGTTGTGTTACGTTTTAATGCACACACAAGCGGCTTTATATATTTTCCATGCACAAAGAAATAACAAACAAACAAAAAACCTACTTGAAATATTTACTTCCGAACGCAGTAAAACAAAGAAATTGGAGATTGGGGCATGGAATGGGAAAAGCTCGCGACATTGCTATAAAAATCAAATTTCGTCGATTTCTGACTTCGCACATACATACGATCAGTGCAGAATCTCTCACGTCATTGCGTTTTTGGCCCATAAAAGCTGGCGAAATTGTTAATGGCCGCACCACCACCCCCCAAACAATTTTATTAAAGCGTTATTTTTCAGTCGTTCGTACACAGATTTTATTGCTTGTCGCTGGGTGTACGGCCACAGTGAGACGGCGATTCATGCCGGCGATGGGAAGTGTTCGTTTTTGCACAAGTAAACAATAACGAGCATGCATATGATTTCTGGGTAATCCTTGTGTGTGGGTGTTTCAATTTCGAAATGTAGAGCACTAAAACGCTTGGATATAAATGTAGCCGGGAACAATGGCAATGAGTTTGGACACAGAATATATCACATATGCGTGTGTGCATATTTCAAGTGAGACCGATGGATGGAGGGTTGTTTTAAGGTCACGTGTCAATCACGTGCATGCACAGTTTTCGTATTTGCGTAAGAATTTCACAAACTACCTAAATGGCGTATTATACATTGTCGGTCTTTTAAAAGCACATACATACTTTAAACTCCCATGGGTTTAAATTAAAATTAATTGATTTTCCAGCAATTCAGTTCAAGGGTGTCAATCATTCATTAGACTTATTATTATCGTAGAGGAAGGAAAATTGTTGAGATAATAAATCTCTCTGGGCAATTCATTCGTTACATTACGTACAGTTGGGTTTTTTGTTCACAATAAAAACTTTACAACGAATTTCAAACGTTGTAACTGGATACGTGTACGCTTTGTTATTCCCTTTTTGTTTCTACTCATTTCAAACGATGTTGTATTGGACATAGGCCGTGGCATATGTGAGGGTAGTTATGCACGATGGACAAGTGAAAACTGTAAGGAAAACTAATCACAAAGCAATTGCCTGTAGGCAGTGTGTACAACAGCATTGATGCATTTTCTTCCGCTTCAATTCCTATCATTAATGGTCATTACGCACAATGATGAACTAATTGAAAGTTGAGATGAGAGGCACACAAGGGTGGCTTCCGCATTAAAATGTTACACCATCAGGGTGGCGTTGTGCAGCGCCGTTAAAATGAAATCAGTAAATGTGTTGGCCATGTTGTGTCTAATTCCAAATCAATCAATTGCTTTTAATTGTGGGGGGTGATCTCTCCCTGCCTTTTTATACACATTTACGTGAATTTTTCTTAAAGTTCTTCTTTTGAGACATCCCCAAATCAAAAAAAAATTAAACTATGTTGATATTGATACACAAAAAAAATCTACAATATTAAGCAATTTAACACAAAATTCTACAAATCACATAAAAATAATTTGTTACACTTTTTTTTGTTAATGTTAAAAATTCCTAACAACTCTAAACTCAACCCTCTGTGCAAAAAATTCGTGCGGCGTGCACATTGTGTGCATCACGCGGCGATCGACTTGTGTATCAAATTCATAGAGACACAACAAGGGTGGTTCCTCCTTTCAACATCACACATTTTTTCCACTAATACCCTCTGCAGTTCAACACACAATTTCTTTGTTCTGTCATGGGATGACATGTGTTGCCTGTAATTGCGCCAATTTACTGATATTTTGAATGCCAGTGAATTAATCAATAAGCCAAATATCTCCCTTATTTATTTTTGTTGGAACGCGTGCACCACACATCCTTAAATATCAAGGAAAATGTTGATGCAGCAACGCGGTTGTATCGTCGTTTGTTGCCTAATTCGCAACGCTATAATATGATCTAAGAATGACGCGGCATTCAGTCAAATGATGCGAATTGGTGCAGAAGTGTACAGTTTGTGCACTGTGTGCGCTCTACATAAGTTTTATAATGTTTCAATAGTGAAAGATAAAGAGAGAAGGAATAATGTGAGAACTGCAAAGGGTTTGTGGCAGTTTGGGTGACTGGCTCCGATTCAAGTTTGAAACGAAACAAATCGAGTACACAATGAAACTCTGGAAGAAGCGACTTTAATTTCCTTCTCTTGGAAGAGAACTGGGAAGCGCAACCCTATCACCGCTGGCATTATGGTAGTTTTCATATTTCAACCAGTGGTGCGTTATTTGGGTTAGCTTAACTTAACAAGTCAAATATATTTGAATTTTCAGATAAAGTATTTTAATCTGGAGATGTTTCAATATTGAATTGTTTATATTGTTTATTTGGTTTCTCCGAAATTAAGTTTATGCTTAAAATAATACTTATGTAATTGAATATCTTACTAGGAATTTTTAAATCGCTTCGTTATTCGAATATCTTAATTAAAATACAAATTTAATATCAAAATTTTTTTTAAATAACTATTTTTTAGATGACAGTGATTTTCTTTTCCTCCTAAATTAATCATTTAATACAACATATTAAATAAAATACGTATGTCTGCTTTCAACTGTAATTATAAAATTTATTTGTATTCAGAATCGATCCTAAAAATAATTTACTAAATTAATACTTAAGATGATTATTTGTAAAATCCTTTTTCTTTTACAAAAAAAATAAAAATGGGACGTCAAAAGTATTCAATGTGGAATTAAGGATACAAGAGTTAAACGAACATAAAATAATTGACCAATCTGACCTGTGATTCAATATAGAATTGCCAAGATAAAACTCAAGAAAATAACACAAATCCGCACACACATATAAAGCACAAAAGAAATGAAATCATCATCCCCCAAATCATTGACATTTTGTCGTCTAAAGCCGAGACCCACTCTCCAGCGACATCGAGAGAGTAGACGTCGACAAAGACTTTCCGAATCATTCAGTAAATCAATTTTCCCATATAACAGAAGTGTATTTTTTTGGGTAGATTCTTGAGCCCAGCTAAAAATATTCTTCCAATATCTCAACCCCTCCACATCTACAAAAAGGAATTTATGGATTTGACTATATGTAGGTGGGCACTCGCATCCTTACCTCCTTATACATCGAGGATGAACAGTAAAATATAATGTAAACGCGAGTGGGTTTTGCTATGATATTTCTGTCGGTTAACGTTTCGTATACATAATATTTCTTTATCGAATCCCTATATAAATTCGGCTACACTTTTTTTTTTACTTTTTTCGAGGTAAGAAATTCAGGAACTTTATTTGATTTTTATCCTTTTGGCAACAATTTTTCTTTACCCATCATGAAACCTCGAAATGCAACTGAACGCTCATGAACTGTACTTTGGTATTTGACGTCTCCGCTGTATGCATGTGTGTGCGTGCTTCATGAAAAATGTACTCATTTCATTCGAATAAAAGTGAATCCCTCCAGCATGTCTATATATGGAGAATTATTATACATTACGAGATATATTTATATTTTGTGTATGAGTGTGTTGGAATTGAGCAAGGGGTGGACCGGTGGGTGCAAATGTCTGAGCAAAATCAATGGGGATGTTAAGGAAAACATCAATACTTAAGTCTGTACAGCAAATCATCATGAAAATGGGGGAAAGGCGAAACAAAAAATTGTCTTGTGTGAATTGGGAAAAAAAGTGTGTGTAGGCAAAATATACGTGAAGAATATGACGTGAAGAAATCGAGTAGATCTTAGGGGAACAAAATAAAAGCTGAGATAAACGAAATTCAAAAAGGAAACCATTTTTTCGTCAGTGTGTACATTTGTATGAAAATATATGTTCCAACAATTCGCATTCACATTGTAGCAGGAGGGGTTTTGAGGTGGATGCCTTTTGGGGGATTCACATTTTGTAAGAAAATCGACTTTTTTACATTTGTCGCTTGCCAACTTCAAGAACTTAGGCAGGGTCGTGTGAGATGTTTTGCGATTTTGGGTGTGCTAACAATTCTTCACGAACTATTATGGTAATTCCCAGATGCACGGTATATATTATTGTGGTGTGGTAAACATAAATGGCTCAGACTCATGGTGTTACTTGAGAACTTGTATGTACCCAGCCAATATATTGCTAATAAGCGTAATGTATCGAAGCGACATCTGCAATATATTGTTAAAGAGTCATTGATGCTGAATTGATTTTCAAACAAAATTTAGTCTTTGGAATGATTTCGTTTGCGTTTAAACAAAATCTTGAAGATTTAAATATTTTTGGCTGCCAATTTGCATTTTTTAAATGTCTAAAAATATATTTTATTTATTGTTAGACTCATTTGACTTTCAATTACTTTTTCCGCAATATTTTTCACAATTCATTTTTAAAACATAAATTTCACTCATATCTGTCCAAACAACAAACAACTTCACATATTATTATGGTCGTGTTGCATGTATCCTATGTCCTTGACATTTTATCAAATTGCTACTCCAGTGCGTGCTCACATGCTCACGCAGTTATCGAATTTGTTGTATTTATATATTCAAGTTTTGCAAGGACGTACAGGAAAGCTCTCCCTAAGCACTTTTGTACATAGCAAATACGTAACGGTACAATAATATAAATATGCTTTACATTATGTACAACCTCAGTATAATTTCGTCCTGTTTATTTATTGTATTATATTTATAAGGCGGTGCGCGAAATTGTTTTGCGTGTCACAATCAAAAACGATGTCGCGTAGTCTCCAAATAAAATACAAATAAATTCGTAAAATGTTAACACATATTTTGAAAAAAAAAAAATAAAAAAATAAATTGGGGTTAGTCATTTTGTTTGGGTAAAAATTGATAGTGACACGCGGTATTGTGTCCTCATACACATTCATATTACACAGATGTTTTTGTCATTCATGCAACGATGTGAATTCATATTTTTCACGGACACCCACAAAATCTCTCACACAAAAATCAACATAATTCTCTGATCTGTCACAACACTGCGAGCAAGGGCTTAACTTACTTTCAGACAAGTTGATGTATATTTTGATGATGGTGTGTATTTTGGTGTGTTTAATTCAACGTTCCTCACCGATCCTCGGTACATCGTTCTTTTTCATGTGAGTTCTTTCTTCTTCTTTTCATGTGAGTTTTTCCAGCAAAAATGTCAGCGTCTAAGCAGCTTTCTCCATTGTTTTAAAACACCCCTGTCTACGGGAAAATCGTGTGTGGATATTTTAAAGCGCAACCTCATATACTATGAAGGTTTGTGTGTATTTCTTTGCCTTTTATTTACTTGAAATCGCACGTTCCTTTCCATTTCCACATAATATATGTGCACTAACTAGAGACGAACGAGCATCTTAGGATCACTGCGGAAAAACACTGACAGACATATAAAGAGCCACACCGCGCCACGCGCCGTTTTAAATTCATGTTGGGAAAGCATTTTTCACGTTCTATCGCAGACCATACAACCACCCCGCGTGCACAATGCAAAATATGCAATGGTGTGGTTTTTTGTTTTTATTCTGATATGGTGCTAAAGGATAAATAAGGCTGCTAAATGTGTGTGGTTGGGTAAAAATGTGGTGGGGGAGAAGTATGGTTGGAAATCTGAGAAAAATTTAAAGCACCACATTGTGCATATTTTATGGCTGAAAAATTTGTACACGCTCCTCAAACAAATAAATAATGAAATGAAAAGAGTGTAAAGGTATAAAACAAGTAAAGTTTTGCGCAACTTGAAAAGATTTGTTAAGATGCATTTGTCTGCTTGGTGTGGTGTAGTTTACAGCTTACAGTGCATGTAAGCACAAAATGTATTGGGATTATCAATTGTGTAAGTAGTCTATATCTGTACAATTTTTAAATAAATTTCTAAATAATAATTTCACCATAAACAAAAGTTTTTTAATCAAAAATCGAAGAAAATTTTCCTTTCTCAACAACTTTATTTATCACATTCATACGAGCTTCTCCTTCAGTCATAAAACGTATCACTTATACTATTGTGTCAGGAGCAAAGTCATGTACATTTCGCAAATATTGTGTATATGTGATTACTTCCGGAGTGCCGTACCCCTTTGTACAAGGGCAAAGGGGGTAAATTCGTTCAAGCGAACGTGTTAGTTGGAAATTTCGCCTCAAGGACTTTTTGCGCAAAATTTCACCCATTCTATTTATGTGTCGTCCTGCCACTTACACACAACATCCCTACACATTACACATGTATGTAAACAAAAGGCAACCCTGACAGACATGACATACATGCTGCATCTACATATATTGTCAGATTTTGCTTAATAGTAGTCCTGCGATGGCGCCGCATGTATGGATATGTTTATTGCGAAAGCTTAAAAGGAAACATACACATTATCAACATTTACAGCAAATTGCATGCACAAAAAGCAACCTAACTTTCAAATGTACGCAGGGTTGACTGCCCCCCAATGCAGACCATATTATATGAACACGTTTTGCATATAACTATAACCGTCGATGTATGGTAACGAGCGTTATTTTGCTTAGTTAGATCTGTTCACAGTGCGCTTGTAAAGTTTTCGTTGCGTCCTATTTAATTTCTATAACACACATATAACGATGCTTCAATCTCATCCCCCATTAAATATAATATGAATGTGCTTTTGTGCATCATCCCCCTCAAGCATTTATACATCCTTTATTCACACTTACATGTGGAATTAAGCAGAAACTTTTCCCAACAACGCACAACGCGGAGACAATATGTGCAAGCATTCAAAACAAGACATCCCTGCCAAAGGACTGTACTACTGTTATATATGCACAAAATGTGCCATCCACACACAGTCTTGTCTGATACAGATGACAATTGCAATACACAATACAGCTGCATATTATAGTCCTTTTTAAGTTAATTTTCCATCCATTTTCTACATTTTAATTTAAATTCAGGAAATTAGTTTATGCACTCATTAAATTGTTCTGCCGGCAATGGCCATGCGAATTCGAAATGAATGTGCGAGTGCATAAAAGGCGTTTTATCTACAGGATTACACATTTCAATGCTGCATATCTCAATTTGCATATCAATTCTCTAACGTATATTTGTGTATAGTGAAAATGATTTATTGCAATTTCACTTCGCGGTATTAAGGAATAGGGAATACGCGACGAATTTAGTAAGCACTTCTATATTATACGACATGCGTCTCAATCGTGTTGCCGCGTATTTTGTATTTAAATGAAGAATATTTACCCCTTGTTTGTTGGGGTGATTTATTTTTAATTTTCCCTGGGCTGATCCTGTCATGGATTTGAAGAAAGTGATGAATGACATTTCATTCCTTTATCATTTGATTTGCGCGTTTAACTATACCTTGCGAGAGGGGTGATGACATCCGATGTAAAAGCGCCATCTTATATTGATCGGGTGTTGTGGAATAAATTCAAATGTTAACCAGAATTCAATATTTCTTTAAGAATCTGTTTTCCAACATTTTATTAAAGCCATAAAGTATTCCTACTTCAAGAAATCCTTAATCGTCTTTAAACTGCAGAAATTAAAAACGTTGTTAATGATAATTATTGTTATCAATTATTTGAAATTAAAAAGGGTTGTCCAATTTCTAATAAATTCATCCCTTTGCAATAAATCGCTTCAAGAAACAGACGAAAAATGTTGAGAATCGCTGCATTGTCGCTCCGTCCATTTTTCATCCATTTACAACATCCATGACCATCCCACTCCCCAGAGATCAGACGATGTACGCATACGTGTATAATGGCGGACAGGGGATGAACGTGTACTGTATACATATTTGGCGTTGCCCTCTTAAAATCTGCCAATTTATTTGCACCGTGATGGGTCACTGTGGGACAACCCATCCAGCTAGATTTCAATTGATTGATTTTTTGCACCATTTTTCTCTTCATAACATTCCTCACCCCCCATCAGAAAGGTATTTCTACTAACCTAGCTTAAATTTATTGGTTGGTTGTCCACGTATAGCACTCAATATTCCAGATATACATCTGGAAGCACGGCATCCACATGTTGGTCTATTTGTTTTAACTTTATATATGCACTACTCAAAGGAATAAAAAATAAGTGAAGAAAACCGGGAGGAGAGCAAAGAAAACGCAGTGTATGGGGCAAGCACATAAAGGTAACCAAGTGAGGAGAAAGTATTTCTCTAATCAATTATTTATGGTTTGACAAATTTTTCATGAGTCAATCAATTCGTTTGCTATAGCTGTGTATTTTCTTTCAATCCCGCATACATTTGCTACAGTGATGGTCCCGCACATTCATGCGGTTGAAAAATTGCTTTTTAATTATTTATTAACTAATCAAATAAAACGATTTTCTGGTCTCAATTTTGTAATCGTGCACACACACACACACAGCCACCCACCCGCCCTTGTGGTTGGTGGGGATGAAATTTTCGGCTTTCTGTGCTGCATATTATATAAAGGTAAAAATTCCGGATTATTGGGATACGATGTGTCCTTAAATATTTAATAATAATCTATCACGTGAAGAATTGCACGACGTTGACTTACAAACGTGCAGTCTACATCAAGAAGACGTATTATACACACAGGCACTTCATCATCAATGTTTTAATGACTTTGAATGGAGTTGGGTCGTACCACCGCTGTTTGATTGAGATTTTGATAATGTTATGGTTTAAGATTGGTTTACTTCTAACCCTTTGCAGTTTGCATTACCAGCTGTTTATTGATTTGTGTTAAAGGAAAAACACAATATCGAATAAGAGATTCACATGTGTTTTGGAAATTGACAGGTGATAAAGGCGACAAAGCGCTCCATTTTGTGCTAATATTGGTGGGGAAACCAATTCAATCACAGCTGTCATCAAACAGCCATCAGCTATACTATTTGAAATGACTTTAATAATAAATAAGCGGGACCTGTATGTAGGAAAATGTATTACTTATTTCCAGGACTTTTTTTTTGATTGAATTTGGGAACATTAAAACGGTGAATTCGAGGAGCAGTGTTTGTGATTGATAGTAAATTGAAACGAATCGTAAAATCAATTTTCTCTGCTTGAATCAAGAATGTTCTTCTAAAAATTATCACCCCTTTCATAAAAAGATATGTCAGTGACAGTATTTTATAGTTGTTGCATTATTTTTGTAAATAAATTCGAAATGTTTGATGGATTGTTATCGTATACATGCCATAATGACTGATTTTGACAAAGGAAGAGGGGAAATGCTTTTATTCCTACCCCTTTTAATATTTTGAATTTTATTACTTAAAATAGCGGATATTTTGAAATCATACACTTAATTTGTGTGGGTATTTGTTTAATCAATTTACGTTTATTAATTATTGGCCTACTTACTGATTTTTGGAGCATACTTTAATCGTTTTCCTTTTACAACTCGCATTTTACAAACTTTCTTTCGCATTGATCAGTAAAATAAGGTATTTTCTAATATTTAACTTAACTTTCACATAATGCGCTTACAAATATCTGCCCCCTCCCTTCTCACGCGCATAATATACATTTGTCGGATATCCCATTCCAATTCAGTAGCTGCATGCAACTCTTGGGGGTGGTTATAACTTATAAGGCATTCCCCCAGTATGTTGTACGCCGGGAATGAATTCAACTTTGCATAAACACACACATACAAACAGATTTATGTTCCTGTTCCACAAAATGGTCCCCTGTCATCGACGTCATTACTCTTGTCGTGCAACCGGGCATATACTACATGCGGATGGCGGTGGGATGCCCGCACTTGAATATGGTGTGGCATGGTCCGCTTGCGCTATTATTTTCCCCGCTTCACCAAATATTGCTTCAGTCCGAATTGATGGATTGCCAGCCATAATGAACACAGTACGGTGTATTGCATATTGTATATGAAGAGCGTTCGCATAACAGTACCCATATTCACATATTATATACACGCAGTGAGGGTAAATCAGGCGCGCAACACAGCACTTACCATAGGTCTTTAATCATTTGCCATTGCACAAACTTCTCCAGCTAAGTTTTTTCCGCTCCCCTTTTAGTTTTCCTCTTTCTTTTTTTTCATTTTCTGCACAATTTTTCAATCCCTATACCGTGATACTTTAAGGTCTAAGCTAAACAATTCTGCGGGACTCTTTAAATAATATAATCTCACTCCACAATTGACAATTTTTACCCACCCAAAGTGTATACAGCGGCAAATTGACAACATACTCATCTATCAAACTAAGCGCTTCGTTTTAAAAGTTTCGCTTTGTTTGGCAAAACTGAAAGAGGAACAAATAGACGTTCTGGAAAATATAGCCAATCCATAGCGACAACAACAACAATAAATAAATAATGAAAAAAAAAAAAAGTGTGGAAAAAATGATTTAACGGATAATTTGTCACCATGAAATGCAACCGATTCCACGGTTGAACTCAATTATGGATTAATGATGGAAATCGTTAATAAATATAGCAAGGGAGGGTGACGATCACCGCCTCAGCATCTTTTTTGTGCTGTGTGAGTTTCCTTTTTTTTTAATTCTCAATTTTCGCGTGAAGTTTATGAAACGAAATGGACCGCACAATTTCTTTTAAAAAGTATGAAAATTAAAAGATGACAGCCGATTGATTAATGGCATTTAATCACGAATTCTTTGAGATGGATTTATGCGGTGTCTGTGAGGCTTTCAGATTGATACCATAAGCGATGAGATGAATTTGGGGACATGAATTTAGTTATTTCTTTTTTCTTAACAATAATAATATTTTTTGTAAGCTTAAATTAAGTTGTGAGTGGGCTTGAAACGAAATGGAATTAATTTATATAAACAATTTAGTTTGTGCTGTTACAGAAAACGGAAATAACACATAGATACATAAATGTATGAAGAAAATTATGTTTTTCCGAGCATTCGCATGACTTGTAGCAACAAATCAAATATTTATTGGTTCAATTTTCTCATTGGCTGCACACACTTCGTTAATCTTTGGCGGGAAATTTTCGCATCCCTTTTTTGCCCCGTTCTATTTCGCTTTCAAAATACATCGCACATTTATTCTTGTAGTCTGTTTAGAAAATAAATGTGAGTTTTCATTTTCTCTTTTTCAATTTCCTTCCATGTGCACGGTGGTGCATACAGTGATTTTAGTCTTAACGCACGTGCAGACGTCTACCAGTGAATTTGTCACGATTCCATTGACAATTACTGTACATGAATGGCGTGTAATGGGAAATATTTCTCCCATTGTAGCAGCCGTCCAATCAAATTTGTTCTTAATTAACTGGGAAAATATTACGTTGCACTTGTGTACTGTTATAAGTTTTGAAGTTATAGAAATTCCTAAAGAATTATAAGCTTTATCATTATTTGTCAAATTAAAAAAAAATATTTCTCAAAAATAATTTTTTTAAATTAAATTTTTTTTTGAAAAGAAAAATGACATTTTTCTTGTTACTTAATTTTATTGCATAAAGAAAATAAAACACTACACCATTAATTCAGCATCATCCCCCGCCCTTATGCCTCAATGCCATGCACTGCTTCATTCCATTTTTTTGTTCACAACAGTCATGCTTTTTTGGTTTCATTGTGTTGTTTGGTGGCAGTGCACAGAAGTTTGTCGTCCGTGAAATTAAAACACCGTCACCCTTGCTACATTGGGTTGATATTTATATATACACGTTTTGCTGGAGGATTGGTGGTGAGGACTGCGGATGGGCAGAACTAACGTTTTCGTCTTTTTTTTTTTATTTGGCTGGCAGATTTTCGTTTCATATAGCTGACAGAATTCAAACCAATTTTGTGTGAGCGGGGGCAAAGGGTGTTTGGATGTTTTTGTCGTCGCACTTTTTCGACGCGAAATTATGTTTCAAATTGCAATTAATGCAAATGTGAACACTGACTTGATGTAATTTTATTTTATATTGTTTTTTAAAAAAGAAATTAAAATATTTACATTTAATTTGCATTTTTTGTTGATTTTAAAATTGGGCTGTTAAACTTTTTAAAACTGCATTTCAAGTTATTTTCAGTCTTTCCGTTGATTAACTTTATATTTTTGTAATAATGCCAAATTATTTTATCTAACTGCAAACAATCAAGCACAAAATCTCCCTCACTTAACCATGCATATTAATTGCAACAAAGCTTATACACTTTCTAATTCAATCGATTCCTATTTAATTGCGTCTTACCTAAAATACTTAAGGTCTTGCCAAATTATTACCGAAAACACTTGTTATTCAATGAATGTCGACATTTGTTGCAAATATTCTAAAGCTTTATATCCGCCCTTTCTGCAGTAACTGACATGCATAATAAAAGCTGAACCATTGATTTATTGAATTCGCTCCATTCCGCACCATTCTCTTTAACATAGTTATTATTATTAAAATCAGTCCCAATGTATGCATGGGGCTTGTTCCAAAAAAGAACGAAGCACAATAATAACAAAATCTTAAGCTTACATGAAACATGACAACGACATTTGAAATATTAATATCTATTCGACTATGAAATTTTCATGAAAACTTTCTCACAGTTACCCCGCTCAACGTTTTTTCGTCCTCTTCTGAACACTCTTATTCCTTGCAGCGATGCTGGTTCATGTCAATCCCGTTGCTTGCAACCTCCTTTTTTTTTGCCTACACATTACTTGATATAAAATACATGAATTCGTATATGTCGTCAGTATATCCTTTACGTATATGCCTGTCATATTTCCTACATCTATGAATTTGACAATACTAGCAGACTACACGCTGCAAAATTTAAAAAAAAAAATAAAATATTTGTGCAAATATATTCATGTAATATTATGGAAAAATGTGCGGAAACAAAATAAAAACCCACCAGCATCCACCACCGCATGCAAGGAGAGTTGAAAAAAAAAACACTGCAAACAAAATACTGCGATTATCTGTTAGAAAATCCTCTTTTGGATTTCCAAGTCAACAAATTCCGTTTCCTTGCGCCACTCATATGATGTTCTCGTATATTATGTATTATACATGTTGCGTCCTTGTTTTGCATGTATTTTACAGTATTTTGCATTTTGCACCCATTCAATGTGGTGCAACACAAAAGGAAAACTGCACACCCACGAACCAAAAAAAAAAAAAAAAATGTAAAAAAAATGTGTGCACACAAAACGCATACAACGTTTTGCGAGTATCACACAAGTCTACACAAACGAAATAATGGGGAAATATTTTTCAGTGCCACACTGCACAGAGTGCAGCAGCAGAACCTTTTCAACGGTGTGAGGAGATGTATTTGCAGCACATTGGCTTGCTTGCCACTCAGCTTTGTCTGTAGCATCCGATCCTATTGCTTCGACAGATTTTCATTTCATTGCAGTATTCTTGGTTTTTCTTCATTTTTTTTCCTCCTCCATTTTATGTATGCAATACTCGTATTTTCTCTGGTGCACACAAAAATTTCATTTCTTCATATATCCTTTACAATGTCGGCGTTTACACTTTATGCATTAACGTATTCTTATGTACGTATGTAGTGTGCTATCACTTAGAGAAATACATAGACAAGATGATGAGAAAGATGAAAAACTGCAGCACAAATTGTTGTGAAGACTGAAGACACGAAGAAATCCTTTGTGCAATTGACAATCAAGCGATTTCTTCTTCTCAGCAAATTTAGCGAGGCTTTGTTGCTACACCCACCCTAACTTTAAATTTTCAATTTAAAAGTTACTAGTGGATTCTGCAAATGTTGTATCGACAATAGTGTTGCAATGCCACTCAAAAATTGTTAATTTTTATGATTCGTTTTTGTATATTGATGAGCTTTTGGAAAAGAATTATTGAAACCCAGACCGAAATCCTGAAATTCTGATAGCCACGACCCCAAAACATTCGTCACCTTCAATCCCAACCATCTTTACCTTCAATCTCGACAGACAAAAATTCCAATTAAATAAAATCCTGCAATTACATTCCCGAAAACCAAAAATTAAATTTTCAAAAGAACCTCAATTACGATATTATAACTATAGCTCCATTAATTACGGTAATAAAATTCTATAAATATTGTAAAGTGTCAAAAGTGTTATTATTACTTCACCCAAGCCTTCCAATTACGAAGGTAAATCAAACCCTTCCAAAAAAAAATTAAAAAAATAAAACGGAACAATCCAAAAATAGTTTAGGATTAATAAATGACGCACACATTCAAGCCAGCCATTTAACCCAGCCATGAAATAAATTGACATACACAGCGATTAGTAAATGTCACTATACGATGCTGTATCACTAGATTTCCAGTTAAAACTTAGATTGGGTTAGATCGTTTTGGCTTTGGGGCTCGCTTGCAATGTTCGCTGGAACATCCACCACTCTATACATCGTTATCCCCGACCGAATTGTATTCTCTCTACTTTGTGTTGTCCGGTTGCGGTGTTCCCGGTCATGGTTAGCGTTTTGTTGTTAATCTCCAATTTGTGTGATGACTGTTTTTTCGTTCGTTTCGTTTTTTTTTTTTTGTTGGTTTCGTTGCTCGCAACATATCTGCATGATAATAAATTGATTTTGAGGCGAGTGAAGATTTGGATCATGTGTCTATTGAGAAACGCTACAGAGGTAATTCAATACCATGTCGTACGGTGATATAGAGACGCTGGCACAGTAAAGATTAAACGACACATAATTCTAACCAGGCGATCATTGAATCTGAACACATAAAACAGGAAATTAACCCACAAGCTTGAACTTGGACAGCTCTTGACATGGAGACAGTCATGTTTGACAGGTTCATTGCATATTGGGTGCGTGGCTGATGAATTAATAGCTTTGATGATCTGAAGAGTATTTACATCGAGGGAGAAACGTATTTGTGTGAGGTGAAGACCAAAAATGCGTGTTTTTTTGTTTTGTTTGCTACATTTTTTTGGCCTGTTTTGCTGATCGATGTATTTTTGTTATGGGTTAAGCGGGTTTGGACAATTGATATGGGGTTAGTCAGTATTGGAATAAAAGACGGTCTAAAAATAATTTTACTCAAAGAAATTTACGGTTGACTTAAATCAGTCAATGTTATTTCCCTCAAATTTTTGAAAATAACATTTTGACAAAGAAAAAAATATTTTTAAAATATAAAACAACGTGATTTAATCCAATAAAATCAAATCAATTGCTTTTCTACAGTTGGTTTAAAAGACGAAAAAGGTTTTGCAAAGATTCATCTGATTTAAAAGGCAAACAATCCTTTTTTAAGGGCTTTCTTGGGGTGTAAGGGAGACATCGGACAACCAGTCACTCTTTTAAAATTGTAAAATAAATGTTCGAGTAGAATTCAATGTAATTTCTTTAAACTATAAAAAAATCAAACTCATTTAAAAAATTTTTTACAAATATAAAAATTAACTACCACCACCACTTCCACATCCGCCATCACTTCCATCATTATTCCAAGCAACTGACATACATAATACGATTATTTTGTTGAAATTTGTTGATCAAGTGCCAACACATTGGTGTTTGCCAAATGGGACAATTCGTTGGTCTGCACATATAAAGTGGCTGATAAACTCTTAAAGACTGAATTGGCAGCATCCCGAACCCATTAAAATTCAAACCGATTGCTTCCACAATCCACATAGATAACAACTATTGTATATATTACAAATGATTTGTTACCGGAATGCATAGTGCTGCACAAATAAGCGAAAACAAACAAACACACACACACACACACATCCTAAAGTTGGAGCCAATAAATTCCCCCATCGATTTGTTTGAAACGAGCAAAAATAATAATAAATTGCCGCCGACTCGCAGATAAATGAGTCGACCAACTCATATGGTCTAAAATAATTGTTGTCGCAGCGGCAGAACATACATTTTATTACTCTTATAACAACAACCAACAAAAAACCTAACTCGACGCTTTGAGTCTTACAAGAATTCATGTTTGCACACGCAACTTTTTACAATCGCATGAGCCTGAATCTTTATATATTCAATTGAGCTCATCCATTTTCATTCGAATTCTAAGACGCTGCTTGCTGGCTGGCTACATCCAAAAAAGTTGTCCAACGAACAGCAACCACCCCTTTTGCGCTTCCCAATCCAAAGCATTGAAGATGAGCCACTACCAACACCAGCGACGGAGCCACACACAAACGTAAACAGTAAAACCATATCTAAGAAGTCGACTGTGAATCTCATAAATAATTCATAAACGAGAAAATATTTCCGACGTACGGTGGGTTTTTGGGTTTTTTTTTTCCTATTCCTTGCTACACTCGCTGTATGTGTTTGGTTGATTTGGGGCGTATTGCCCCCGCATCAGTTCACTTCATGTTCCGCGTTGAAAAGATGCCGAAATGAATCTGGATGAGAAGCAGCAACAAAGTATATATAATATTCTCTTGCGTGAAGAAGTGGAATATGTATCCCAATGAGACAAATAAATATCTCCATATTCAGTGCGAGGCATCCACATTTGGTGGGGATAGGCGGGGGGAGTGTGGGTTATCTTGGGTTTGTTTTTGTGCAAAGTGGAGCCTGCCACATTGTCAATTCAGCTTCTGCATTGTTTTGTTGGTGCGGCAGAGATACTTTCGTTTTTATTTTTGTCGCTTCATTTTTTGTGGCGCGGATTTTTTTTTTTGTTGGTTTCTTCGTATCGCGTGTTTGGAAATTGAGACATGTTGATTTGTAATTTTGATTTTGGCTCCCCCAATCAATTTGAAGTCAATTTAAGACGACAAAGTGCACTGGCATGTGAGTGACTGCGGATGATTGGGAATCTCTCAAGTACTTGCAAAATATTTAATATTTTTGCGAAACACAATGAGGTCGTATGAGATTTTATTTATGTTGTTATGCAGTGTATTTCCGCTTTAAAAATAATGCTTCCCATTTAATGTCAAAGCAATTCATTTCTCTTACCGGAATTACAATTTTCATGTCGTTGGAATAGTTTTAACCATTCATGTTGTGTAATAAATCAACTTCAAAATTGTTAAATTAATGTCCTTGAATAATATTTTATTTCTTTTTTATATCGCTCAATATTTTATCTCCAGCGAATGGCGATTCCTACACCAAAGTATCAAATTCATTCAATTGGGGTTCGTTGTATTTTTTTAACTATTTCTTTCGAAAAGGCTGCTGACAGTTATCCGATCTAGAAGAGAAGTATTCAATTTCAATATTCCGTTTTCTTCATGTATTCTCTATAATTATTATTATGGATTTTTTATTCTCTTTAGCATTGTGTTTCATTTTTACTTGTTTCATTGGCGTTTACGTTTTCGGTGTATAAATATCGACAAACATCGATTTATGGAATTTAATACTTAAATAGAAGATAATTGCTGCATATTTCATTGGATGGATTCTGTAGAGAATTCGTGATTTCGTAAAAGTAATTTGATAAGAAGTTATGCAATATCCCTTTTATTATTATGTTATGACTGGAATTTTACAAAGAAAATGCGGGTTTTCTTGAGAAAGTATTTAGACAAATTATACAAATTAAAATATTTGTAACCTTAAAATAAATAAATAGTTTTCATTTTATCTGCAAGAAGACAATTTAATTATATTGAAATGATGTTAAATTCATAAAAAAAACTTGTTTTTGATAAGCGTTAGCCAATAAATAATATTGACTCTTCAATAAATAAAAATAATAATTAAAAAAATTAAATAGTACATTGTAAAAATACCGAGGTTCTCGAAGGTGGAAAAGTAATGCAATAAGCTCGGTGGCGGTTCGTTATCAACACAAACCATGCCCAGTATAATATGCCATCGATTGTGTGCTTAATTTTGATTTATTCTCGAAGCGGTAAGCCCGGAAACACGTCCCCTCACTTAGCTCATCGTTTCTTTTAGTTTATCACATCGCAACACACAGCCTTAATTGTGCCATAATTATAGTACTTATCCAATGCAATTACCCAGCCATTAATTATTCACTAAGAACAATGTTGCCTCATGTAACGTTTCTATTTCCCTTGCATCTATACGTACAATAATTATTATAACACCCTTTTTGTGTTCAGTTTGTTGTCCCCCTTTATGCACCATCCCCATATTCTGGATGTTCGTTGTTTGATTTTACTACTTTGATACGGAGCTTTCAAGTGTGATTAGGATATATACTTTTAATTTCAATTTATTGAGGAATTAAAAGTGTTTGATTTAAAAGTATTTTTAAATGCATTTTTTCCGGGAAATGCTTGTTACTTGCTGTCTCAATTATACACAAAATAAATTTCATTTTGTCTCTAAAAATAAGCCAAAAAGCTTTAAAGCAAGAGTGCTTCTAAATTATTTTATGGCCATAAATCCATTATCATTTTCTTGAGAACTTTAATGTCGGAAAAAATATTAATTTATGGCAATTTTTTGCTTGTTCCCCCGTTTATTTCCGTTCAGTGCCATACCCATTTAACAGAATAAGATCCGGCACATAAAAAGAACACACCTATCTTGAACAGGCGTCTATTCTGCACACACACGCACACATAAAACACACATAAATATTTTACTTACATGTTTTGCCTTCAAAGCTTTTATTGATAAATATAAATGAAGGTATACCTATAGAAATGAAAACAGGAGCAACAACACCAACAACAAAAAGAAAATTAGAACGAGTCACCGAGTTAATGGAGTAAGGAAACGGTGAGCTACGACCCTGTAAGGGATGATAGCTGCACGTATACACACATAAGAGCTGTTTGCAAAGCAACAGCAAAACCATTGTCATTGATTTTGTAGTGTAACATGGAACGATGTTCTACTTTAAAATTCACCTCGTGCATTGCACCGCACAAACTGCAACCAGTTAGCTGTGAGATGTATATACGGTAACTGCCACTATAATAATATACTATACAAGTTGGTGGAATATGCCATCCCCGAACTCACCGCAACGCAGCCACCACCCACACATATTACACAAAATACACTAGTGAATAATGAATAAGAAATTGTCAAGATGCTAATGGCATTGCTGCGGTATGCTGATCTAGATTCCAAAATCCAAACCTGTTCCAGGTACGAGATATAGGGTTGATATTGTGCAAGCGCGCGATGGCTTCCATTTAAATATGTTTGCGTTGAACAATGAATTTGCTCACAGTTTCTGGGTTAAAGTTGCTCTTAAGCTTGCTCATCTCACGTTCGCTGCGGAGCTTTATAGTACACCAGAGATGGAAGGTGTGGGTGGTGTGCTGTAAAGTTCATCACAAAATTGATTGTTTGCTCAGTGAAGTGCAACTGTAAATAGTGTTTTCTATCAAATCAATTACCTTTTTAATACGTAAATTTACGACAGAAATGTGTAAACTGAATAAAAGCGGGAAAAGTTATAGGATAATAAAAGGGATTCGTCTTTACAATTAATGATCTTCATGCAGATAACTATAATAATTTTAATTCAAATTGTTTTGAACTATAAAAGAAAATGAATGAAACAATTTTAGTTGGGAAGTACCACAAAAGGATAATTTTAGGGCGCATAAAACAGAACTTCTTAAAGTAATATACACCAACGGCCACCCAGAATACAAATTCTCATAAAACCACTATTCCCGAAAATTTTAAGGATTCCAAGGGGAACACCATCCATTTATTCATCTAAACACCAATGCAAAAAGCATCATTCTCTTGCTGCGCCTTTGATTTTGTAAAGAATGGAAAAAAAGGACGAACGAGTGTCTAATTTGTTTAAAGCTTTTTATTTTTTGTTGTGCATCCTTTTTTCCCGACTTGTGCCTTATATTTCATGCCACACAAAAATATGTACATGCATAAATGTATTCAGACAAGGCGTTCAAAACTGAAAAATATCTTCTTCCATTTTTTTTTTTTTTTGTTTGGCACATCAGACAGATCATTAATAAAGATGTGCGGGAGGGTGCGTCGCTACCCGTTTCTGCCGCCCGGTCCCCGACAACATGAGTGTTTTGTTTTGTTACAAGATTTCTTTTTTTGTATATTCCTCACAGCATCCCGTTCCTTTGATTTGTTTGCTTGTGGATCGATCTGTGTCAAATCCTTTTTTCCTTTTTTGCGTTATTTTTGTGGGTGGAATCTTAAACAAATTGAGCTTAACCACATTGACGTTAATTTGTCAAATTCAGACGGTCGCGTTGCTTTGTTAAAGCTATCAGGCGGCAATTAGACAGACGACATTGTCTTGAACTTACTGTGCACTCGCATACATGTAGAGTTATCAAATCTTATGAGCGATGATTGAGCTTTGGTACACAAAAGGATATATGGCTGATGGAGCACTGCAGATTGATCAACTTCGAACTTGCATGTGTCGTGTACTATAACTGCGCTTAGTACAGCGTCGTTATCGATTTTCATTGATGCACAGTACAGTGTACCACAAATGGGGGATCGGGGAGGGGAGCGGGTGTGGGTTGTCTATCGACATACATTTTCGTTTTGAAGGTGAAGTGGATGAAATGAAGCAAAAGGGGAGGACATGAATAAATATAAATGACTGCGTCTGAATTTCGTGACTGAAATTATATGCCGAGTTAGAAGGATGCAGTGAAGCATCTTGAAAACGTTTCCATTATTGAGTTTAAAGTGTGTCTGAAAATCTCTGTGATGTATTCCGGAAAGGGCAGAGATGTACTGCAACACATTTATATACACGAATACATATTCTTTAGATTGGGGTTCCCGATCCCACATACGAGTACGCGTATTATATTCAGATGTATATGGCATTTCAGGATAAACGAGACTCTTCTTATTTATAATGGAATGGGGAAGCACAATTCCGTTTACAATGCATTTTGTACCCTTGTACCATGTTGTGCTGCCATTTCGTTTTCAATGAATCTATTTATAAAATAAAATATTCACTTTAAACTAAAAATCGCATTTGAAATCGATCAATCAACCAATTGATTGATGCTCTGCTGTATGCCAAATGCGTAGCAAAACGTCGACAGTGATGATCTCTTGAGATATAAAACTGTTTTTTGCTGTAGTAAAATACACTTATGTATGTCGTTTTCAGGCTTCAACGACTTCATTTTGTAAATATTTATGTACGTAAAATACCAAAGGATGTTAAAATGGCGTAATCTTTAGACGTTGACCTATTGGTTATTTGAAGTAAATTTTGTTAAGTTTTACTAAGGGTTCGAGATTGAGTTGGAGCTTTATCGCTTTCCACAATAATGAGGTCACACTGTATTAGTTGTTGTACTCGTGAAAACCATTGCACACTTAAACAGGGGCTCCAAGAGTACTCCAAACATCCAACTGCAAATGGAGCAATTTGATTGCAGCATATTAAACAAAATGCTTGAAAGTCACTCACCATGGCTTCACCGTTTAAGATTGACCAAGTGGGAGTTCTAGAAAATAGTGGTAATAGTGTATAAAAGCATTGCGAATATTCCCGTAAAAGAAAAATGACCGTTAATGTTACAAATGCAACCCCGAAACAAATCATTTTAACTCAAATTGTTTTTTGGAAAAAGAATCACAAAATTCATTTTATTTACTTGCTGCACTTTGTAGAATAAAAAAAAGCTTGTCATGCATTTCTCAACAATTTGACTCATTACACACTTATCATTTTATGATTTCTGCTGCATTCACGATGTAGCTGCATAATTTAGTGCACGTGCTCGCTGCTGCACTCTAGCGCTTGGGAGTTTCAACCATTTTTTCGTTTTTTTGTATGCTTTTGGGAAATGCGCTTTTGGGTGCAGTTTTTCAAATTTATTAGTGGTTTTATCCAATTATTTTAAAATGAAACATTTTGACTCTATGTTAAATTGTTCCCTGATTTGAATAATCCGGCCCAAACATTGTTTTAAATCGAAGCATTTCATAATATATTCTATATATTAAGAGTAAATATATTATACAAAATTTTTGCATTCCTTAAATTCATGCAAACGCTGCAATTGTCGCAGAACCCCTTTTCCACTGTATCAAATATTAAACAATTTAAACTCTATTATTCCCACCATGAAACTCTCTTATACACTTGCATTGTAACAAAATAATTCGACTTAAATACTCGGATTTCCGCAACAAGAGTTTCTTTCCTTTTTGCATTCAGGAAGCGCACACCAAACAGCTGTGTATTTAATTTCTTCTTCTGCCAAGCGCTTTTACATTTTCCACTTGCAGTGCTTTAAAAAGCTTTTCTTCCCGTTTGTTAATCTAACAATATCAACAACATTTACACTAAGAAGAGAGTATAAAGTTCCACGGAACTGCATCCTTGTTGTAATATGTGCAATGTGAATATGCAGAGCTGTGTTGTAAAATGGGCGGAAAAATAAAGGAAGCTCTCAAAACGAACAAAAAAAAATTCACTACATAGCACTAAACTCCAGCTGTTGTACGATATTGCATTAATTTTTAAGCAGGAGCTCTTTACTATTCCAACCAACCACTCGGCGTGGCCGCATGTAAAGTTTTCACCATTTTTAAGCAACTTTTCCCAACTATACATAGTTATTGAGCAAAGCTCAACAGCAGTTTTGATATTGCATACCCTGCGCCACATACATCTTAATTCATATCGTATCGTATGCAAGCCACAATTCAAGTATGTGTACTGTGGGAAATACATCGAAATCTTAAGATCAAAACGACGAAGAGCGAGCGGCCGCGAGGAAATGCAACATCAAGCACGAAAACAGGATGAACGGGAGATGGACAAAGAAAACAAGGAAAAAAAACTATGCGAAATCTAACCGCAAAAATGCAAAAGAATTTTTAGCGCTCTTGTCTCATAAATATTCAATTTTTAATCAAATCAACCAACCATTTTGTTGCTGCTTGTGCTTTAATGCTTAGTTTTATTCTTTCTGAAGCCAGCGTAACAGTGCTATATTTTATGCTAGGGTTGTTTGTGTAGAAATATAAAACATAAAAAAGTTGGTGGCTCGCTTTTTCGCGGATTTAAATGTAGCTTCAGGGAAGTACTGACAGGAAGACTAGAATTGCAATTATAAAACCCGTCAGGAACTGTATCACATAACAATCGATAATAAATTATATTACGCAGTTTAATGTTTTCTGGTTGAACTTTGGGGTCAAAAATTAGGGTTGCGTTGTTGAATTTGAGGTTATATTTATAAATTTTACGATTTCGTTCAATACTTTGAATCTTCTGTGATCAAAATCAATTGATAAAATAAATTGTGTCGCTTTACCGTTTAATAAAATGCGTGGGAGCTTTAAACAAAAAACAAAAACATTGCAAATTCAAAAAGTTTAAAACCCAAAATGGCATCTTCTCCATTACGATACAAAGTTTCTTCAATAAATATTTTTCCGATAATCTAATTCCATTTCCATTGATTTTATCAAATAATCGCAATTTCAAAGCACCCACGTACCCCCATTAAAATATATTGACGAAAGCATTTTAAGCTGGTACACATCTACATCCACTCCATGCTGCACGGTTTTGAACATGCTCGGCCTGGTTTTGTGAATTTTTCTTAAAGGAAAATTGTTAAACACGAAAGAAACATTCACGTTACCTTTTTTTTTAAACAAATGTACTCAGCTCGTCTTTCATCTTGTTTCGTTTATAATGTGACCTTTATAAGAAAGTAAGGTTGGTTGGGGGTTGAGTAGATTCGTTCGTTTACTCTCCACGGAAATGGGGAGCATTCGTTGTAGTATCTGTATTCTTTAGGTACCTTTTAAATGTTTATTAAATAGAATGTACTCTTTTACGCTTATTACCCTTATATAATGAATGTTTTTTTTTATCTTTTTGCTTCCAGGTAAGAAATGTTCTCATCATATTATTGACCGAAACGAGGGACTCATCAAGTATAATATGTAGGTACATTGTACACTGATGGTCATTAAAAGTTGAACACAAAATCAGTCTGATTGAAATAATATGGTGAAATTTCATCATCGGTGAGTAAATAAATTGAGTATCCATTTTCAGATGTACGAGTACACACGGAATAATGTTGTTGTAATTTAATCTTAATTATTATTTTCCCTTGAATACCCTCAAGAATGTTTTCTGTAAGCAAATTCGCTCTACAAATTTAAACATACTTTTAATTGTATTGTAGAATTCGTTCTCGCGAAAAAAAAACTATTTACGCGCCTACAATACTTAATTATAAACCATCGTTCTCCAAAACTTCACTATCCTCTTTTGCCTGCTCCTTCACAGTCCTTCTAATACCAATGTTATTATTTTCATAATAATTTTCCTCGCATCGCAAGATCCTCCAAAAACTAATTTATTATTTTCATTTAGTCACATCGGAAACACTCAAGCACTTTTTGGCACACATTTTCCAACAATATTACAGCATATTATATCGTATAATTTTATACGAAAACTAAATCACCTTAATACAGCTTGTACTGTTAAACGAATAAGAGCACATCCTCGCGAATGCTCCTAATCACATTGCAACGATCCCTTTCTGCAATCTGCAACGTATTCCATATACATAATCGCTTTGGCTGTGGCCCAGTGAACTCGAGTGACACTGCCACTGAAGTATATAATATTTTCTGCAGGGACCGAAAATAAGAGTTATTATTTTTTTTAAATTGAAAAAATTATTTGCCTTAAAGAGGTTTTTGGGTAAAATGGACTTCAGTAATCAGAAGATTTTTGTTTGTTCTTTCGAATAAACACAAGATTTATAAAAATACAATTTTTAATTTTAAATTACTAAATAACTCTTAAAAAAAGATTTATATTTTTTTGATACCAAATAATTATTAAAAAAGATTTTTATTTTTTGAGTTAAGGAATAACTCTTATCCAATGATTTTTATTTTAAAAATTTTTTGTAAAAAAATTTATCGATGCAAAATGTAAAATGGAATATTTCTTGATGACCTACATAATTTTTTTTGGAAAATTATCTTTTAATTGCTTTGTAATAACATTAAATATAAAAATCCCATATAAAAATCAATCAGGTTTGTCAAGAATAATGTTTTTTTTTTTGTATGTAATTTATATGTGTGTGTTTATGTAGATTTTAAGCACACGAAAACGCGAGAAAATCCGCGAAAACTATCGCGAGATTCGCGGAAAATATCGCGGCCACAATAATTTTTTTTCTTTTTCAAAAGCTGTAGTTTATGTGTGATGTAGTTTATATATGGTATAATACTAAATAAAACATTTCATATCTGTTATGCAATTTTGCATTTTATGTTATATAGGTACTTTTAATAAATGTATATTAAGTTTTATACAATATGTTTTTGTACAATTGTGTTGTTACCACAATAAAATTTATATATTTAATTTTACAAACTTTATTTTCTCCAAGTTTTGCTTAGACAAATTGTGACGCAGATCTCTCAATGTTATTTTCAGTGCTGAAAACGCTTTTTCAACGCTGACTTGGATCGCAGGAACGCCATGCACTATTGCAGCTAGCGATAATTTTCGCGGATTTCGCGGATTTTCTCGCGTTTTCGTGTGCTTAAAATCTACATAAACACACACATATATATACATACATAAATTACATACGTGAATTATATATGTAATAGTAAAAAACATTATTCTTGACAAACCGGATTGATTCTTATATGGGATTTTTATATTTAATGTTATTACAAAGCAATTAAAAGATAATTTTCCAAAAAAAATTATGTAGGTCATCAAGAAATATTCCATTTTACATTTTGCATCGATAAATTTTTTTACCAAAATTTTTAAAATAAAAATCATTGGATAAGAGTTATTCCTTAACTCAAAAAATAAAAATCATTTTTAATAATTATTTGGTATCAAAAAAATATAAATCTTTTTTTAAGAGTTATTTAGTAATTTAAAATTAAAAATTGGATTTTAACTGTTATTCATTAACTAATTGAAAAAAAGTTATAACAGTTACGGTCTCTGATTTTCTGGATTCCGTTGTATTATTATGAGCAATAATAAAAAGGAAGAGGGGGAAAAAATCGCTTGAAAATTGTGAAGAAAGAACAACTGGCAAGTTGCAAACTATTGAGATTTGTCTTTGCTTTTGTTTGAGGATATTCACTCCCAGTTCCCGTGACTGTACAAAATATATTTTAAAGCTATTGTTTTAAAACATTTCTTTTATTAATATTAAAAATAAATAAATAACACGCGCATAATATATAGTTAAGCTTTTCTTCCGGTGCAAGAACATTTTCTATAACAATAGATGGCTGATGCATTTGAATGGCTTCTATAGAAATTATTTTTATTCTTTTTATTATCATTTATATAAATAATAATAGAATGACAATTTAAAATAAACTTTCCACTATTTTTAATTGAAGGAATAATCGCTTTTGTGTCTATTCTTTATTTACACTTTATATTTATAAATTTGATTGTATTTTTGTTTTAAAACCGTTTTCTTTAATTGTGTGATTTTCTTAATTTGTGGTTTAGCCTCAAATAATATTATTTAAACCATAATTTATGCATTTTACTTAAACCTACTCAAAGAAAGCCAGAAGATGAAGTAGAGTGTATTGCCAAAATACCTAGTTGCATTAACTAATTATTCCAGGAAACACTAAATATCGCCCCACAAATAATGCAGCTTCCGTGTCTGAGTGTGTATGTGTGTGCGTCTGGCAAATGCGGTGAACCTTTGGCAACGATTCGAAATGTTTGGGACCTCCTGTGGGCGTTAGTTTTGAACGGGTTTTGGTGTATTTCGATCAGAATCCAATTGAAACCGTCCAAAACTGAGGCTCGCCTGGGAGTCAGCTCGCCACCGAAATAATAAGTGTTTTTTGTTTTTGTTTTACTTTCATACTTTAATATATAATAAAATATTCAATACAATATACCGTTATTCATTCAACAACAAAAGACAATTTTACCGCAATATTTATAATGCATATATAAACAATAAAAAAATACCCAAATTGGTCTCCAGAAAAAAATTGATTACCTAAATTCGAAATATACAAATGCATACATCAAACCATGATTACCGAAATTTTATGCAAAAAATAAATAAATAAAAGAATTACCTTATATGTATACATAAAAATTTGAACATTTACAATAAAATACCAAAAAGCCGAAGTAAACAAATGAAACATTTTCAATAAAAAATAAATGGAAAAACTGATATCAAAAATAAAACCAACTACAATTTGACACATTCATTTATTAAAATTTATCAATTAAATAACGTTTTAAAATAAGTTACAAGTTGTGTGTTTTTTACTGCCCATTTAACGGCCGTCAAATAATTAAGTGTCAGCATCGTGTTAAAAATGTATCTGGACTGGGATGAGCTGCAGATGATTATCTTCACCACGTAAGTTTCGATGTACCGATGATTCACTGAAAGGATTTTAAATCAATATTCAAATAAAATATAAATAGAGTTAATTAGATTGCTGTCAATGTTTTTATATTAATTAAATTAAGACCAAAATCACAAATATTTAAGTCTTGCCTTTTATAAGTATTGCTTTAACTTAGATTGTAGTGAATTAAACTAAATTTGACCACATTTCTATTATTAATATTCATTACATTTAACTTAATTTAAATATGTATAATATAATAAAAACTTCTTTAATTTTACAACATATAACATTTCAATATACTTGAAACAACAACTCCACGTCTCTTTTGATTACTGAGTTAATTAAATTTTGAATTAAAAAAAGCAAGCCAAAAAAATTATTTTAATTAGTCAGTTTAAATGACAAGAAAAAAATATTTGAAAACTCATCCATGTGCCTTATTACAATAAACGTAATATTTATTTATTACGGAATGCTTAATTTACATTAATTAGCGTGCTGGTACCCAGTGTACTGTTAATTTAAAAAAATGTTATCATTACATTATTATATTGATATGCATAATAAAATAATTGTGTTCACAACAAAAATGCAAGCGCCCAAACTTAAAATATGGGGAACGTGCGTTTGTGTGTGACAAATTGTGATTATTTTGATGAAAATTGACACGCTAATTAATTTACATGAGCATTCTTTTGTGTTATTTATAGCCATTCGTTAATTTGTTTGCATAGATAATGATTGATTGTGATTCCCTCTTTTGTGATTATATGAATATTTACCTATTGTTATATTCCATGTTGCCTATATATTTACATAAAATGTGAATGTCCCGTTTACCTAATTTACATATTTATATACAAATATCTATTACATAATTATTTATTCCTTTGTGTATTGATGTGTATTACATAATTTAAGTTAACGTAAACATTATTTAGCTTTTAATTAAATTATTACCTATATAGAAAATTGTGTGTTCATTTTGTTCTCTAATTGTGTATGTAAGTATGTGAGATTAGTGCTGCCTTAAATGTTGTATTTGTCTATTTACATCTAATCAAAATATGTTATGAATAAAAAATATAATTAACTCTACGTTACCAACAACAAAATGCTTCATTTGTTTACTTATACTCCCTTTTTGTGTGTCATTGAGAAAAGAAGTTAATACAATGGCGCGAAAATCAATTGGAATCAATTTTTTTTGTTGAAAAAAAAATAAAATGTTTAAAAATTTAAAATGCATTCAAACAAATTAAAACAAAAACAAAAAGCTAATTATCTTGTTGTGTTTTTGAGCGCTCAAACGTGCATCCGTATATTTATTATTATTATTATTATTGTTGTTGTTTATTTATCCAGTGATGGATTTATTAAATGAAAAACATACAAGCGTTTATATTATAGTGATTATAAATGCAAATTGAGAAAAACTCAGCGTTTTTGCATTCCTTTATTTTATTATTTTGTTTCATACCCCGGATAAATCTTTATCGGTCAGCTTTCCATTTCAATAATTCCGTTTTTATGAATATTTTATTTAATACAATTGTTACCGCTTTGCGGCATCACTCCTTCTGATGGGCTTTGTAAAATATAATTTTTTTTTTTGGGTTGAAGATTTTCTATCCGCTTTTTTATTCGCATTGAATAATTTTATTATTATTATTATTATTGAACCCTTTCCATCCCCTCAGGCAAATTCTATACAGTATTTGAGAGAAGTATACTCGTGGAGAAATCCCAAAGCATTCGGACAATACAGGAGAAATACATCCCATCCGGTTTGATCGCATTTTCTTTTGTCTGTCAAGATGCCAACATTCATCCCTTTCCCTAGTAGTTATAAAAAAGATGGAGCTTCCACCCTCAAACCAATTGTTATATATTGAGGGACAAGAGAATAAAGTCCAACTTTCTTGATCAGGATCTCAAATATATTAACAAAACGGACAAAAGTTTTGCACAACGAATATGTACGGCAGCAGACAAATAACAAGATACATAAGTTTTCATTCATTCCTCTTTCCCCCGAATTTCTTTCTTGTGTTTTTTGATAGATTTCCCCAAAGGCTTTGGATCCACTTATTTGTTGTTCAAATATGAATTAATTGCGTCAACACTAATAAAAGTAGGGTAGGTCAATTCAGGTACGGTTTCCTGAATAGTGAATATGTTTTGCCATGAGAATATGAATTAAATTGTAAGGTCCCCTTATATATGTTCTATTTCTTAATAATTATGCATAAAAGGACTTCAATAACATGAATAGAATACATTATTAGGATCTAATTTGCAGAACCGAAAAGTTTTGCACTAAAAATCTAGAGAATTTTTTATTGAAAGTAATTTTGTCAATAGATGTTTCCAAGAAATGTTTCCTTAACTTTGTCATTTTCCAATGAATAATGTTGCAGATAAATAAAATAAACAGTTCCTCACATCGACAACACTGTAAACAACATGTTGTTGTAAAAAACGTATTTTAATTCCATAGCTTTCATTTTACGGTATTTCAACAAAATGATTGCAAGATCCGTCACCCGTAATATTGCGCCACTCATTGCGAATAATTTCATTCCATTCTCTAACTGAGAAATTCTAATGGAAAACTTATTTAATTGCGTCAATTTAATTCACATTTAAAGCACCAACTTCCGCTTCCTTTCTGATCTAATGACACCCAAATATATGCACGCCTTAATATAATATGTTATATACAATCGGGCGTTTACTTGCAATAAGACCCTTAAGACTAAGTGTTTACCCCCTTAAAGACTTATCGTCTTATTGTTATTCCGTTTTCGCACTTGCGCTTCAAAGTGTTTTATGTGAAGGATGGGTAGTGTCTCATTCTATGGCACCCACTGCAAACCCCCACTCCACCCCTACTCTGTCATTTTAAAACCCAAATATATTCAAACGAGACGAGAAAGCCATTAGGGAATATCCAGGTCAATTGTCTTTCTAATTAATTTCTTCGCTAAAATTTCATTTAGCCAAAAAGTGTATACGCATTTAGTAACTACTGCTGATATAACACATATAGATTCGTTTGCTTTCAAAGAATTACCATCTTGATATATTGCGTTTAGCAACCCTGATCAAAGCATTTACGTACAGATGTAAATACTGAATACACACACACACACACACACCTGCAAACTTGGATTCAAATCAGATGACTTGATCGCTTCGAATAAGATTCGAGTGTGTACTTGACTCCTGCTCACGTTGGCTTCCGCCACATTTCACCAGTGTTGTGATGAGAGGCGATAAGGAAGTTATGTCGTTTGGGGGGATGGATGTGTATAAGAGTGACTGTTTGTGGAATGGTTGGGGTTCAGCATACGATTCAGTATGGGTATTGCAAAATTGTCAGTCAATTTTGTCTCTTTTAATCCGGAAATGAACTTTTCGACTTTCTATTTATTTTTGCACCCTTCCGGGTTTCGTCGTTCAACTCGACTTTTTTATCCTCGTCATCATCATTATCGGTGTACGTCGTACAAGTCGTCACTGTGTGCAATCACTTTCGTTTCAATATATGAATAGCTGAACCTACTCGTTTAAAGCGTATCTATCATTGAACCTGGAAGGTGATGGAAACTAGGGATGCATCAATATATCATTTCACTTAAATGCGGAATAACTCTGATTACTGAAAGAGCCCGACATGAAATGGGGATTGCTGATTTCATTAACATTTCGATTTGAATTTCTAGTTGTAAAATGGACAAAATTTTTGAAAATCTCTTAAATAGATGAAAAATCCTATTAATAATTAATTGTCAACGATTCTAAATTACACTTGCTTTCGCCGCCTTTAAATTCTAACAGAACAAAAACAAATAATCAACTTACAAAATGCTTCATTTAAAATATTTAATAATGCAATACTTAATACAACACAAGTAAAAATCTCTTCATCCCCCTAATTACCTACCTTAATATCAAACAAACGTATTTAACCATTAAATTTGTTTGCATCAATTTGTAACAAGAATTCACGCATACCCTTCGCATTACCTCATAATAATTGAAGACGTCTAGGCAATCTCTTAATTCTTGAAGCGCCTGCAGGCATCATTCGTCAGCATAAGAATCGTGGGTAAAAGATAATTAGCCAATAGCTAATAAAATTTTCAAATAAAACGCCACAGGATTCCTTTGTTGTGTAAACGAACAAGATTAGTCCTCCATGATTTGTGGCTATTTGAAAATTAAATTTCGAAATACGCGTCTAAATAATATATTATACATAAAAACATAAAGCATGCAGCAAGCATTAAATACTTAGCACATAATTAAAATTCAATGTGCGGGGGTGTAGTTACAATTTAAAGAGTGCAATTGGCATTTTGTGTGCGAATGCATATTGATGTTTGTTCACTTTAAATACATTTTCGGATGAATTTCCATTACGTAATTAACCCTTGTAACGTCAATCAAGTCATGCATTAATTGGATGTGTCCCCCTTCCGACCCCTTTTCAGCCCCTACCTCCCACATGTATGTGCATTGTACAATGTACACATTGTTTATAGAAGATTCACTTGACTTGTATGACCTGTGTTCGCTGCAGCTCGCCCTTTATTGCTTTATGAGTGAGCAAACACGCAGTGGTAAAACACGGAAGTAATAAATAAATATTTAAACTCGCTGAGATCAAAAAACAACTTTGGAGAAATTGAGAACAAAAATTTAGGGGTGTGGTACAGGAGCAAAGTGATGGCTTTGCATAATGTATTTGCGTTCAAACGCAGATTGTGCGGTCTCACATTTAGATGTTTTTATTTTTTGAGAATGGTAACTTTTTTTCTTAGGGGGTGGTTGTTGTACATGCTTACGATTTGAAATAAAATATGTATTTACGAAATATGAACAATTTGACTTCAATTTGCTTGCGTGTTTTCATGACATTAAATTCAAGGAAATTATTATACATTTTTGTTGCAATTTAAGAATAAGTTAATTAATTTTACAGCACAGGCATTGTTTAAATTTATTTACTGTCTATCATGGCACATTTAATTTAATTTATGAATAAGGATGTTTAAAATTAAAGTCATGATTTGAAATTCAAGAGAATCACTATACTCCCACGTAGGTTTATGGAAGCCAAATTAAAATTCACAGCAAAGTACATTCAGTTACAAAAACCGAAATGTAAAAAAATTATTTTACAAAATCTGTATCATTGAATCAACGCAACAATATTGATGTTTTATTGAGTTGTTTGCATTTTTATTTTGCAAAGAAGTGTACTTGTAGACTTAACTTTAAATAAATAAAAAATTATTTGGTATTTTTGAAAATTATTATTATTATTATCCAGATTATTACAATACGCAGATATAGAATTTTATTTTAAGCGTACACTAGAACAACATAAGCTTTTTTTTAAACATAAACATTTGTGTGCGGAATAAAATATAAATTTAATTTGTTAAAGGTAGCCATGTTCGCTGTTCGATTGAGATTAAATCAATAAGCATTTGTTTAACGTCCGTATAAATAACTATATAGGTACTCGCATCAATTTATTTGATTTTCACAATAAAGGATGCGGAATTTACATTTGAATATTCGAGTGAAAAGCAATCCAATTTTTCATCAATTCACCACCTGGCTATCATCTGGATAGCGTCAGCGGTAACTGAATGATTTTATTTTTTATAATACCACAGTGGTACGTATATTGGATGAAGAGACAGGGAGGATTTAGAATTTTTGGATTTATGACACAAACATTCAGCACAATAAATCAACAGGAAAAGTAACATAAATTTTATGGAAAATGAAAAATTATGTTTCCACTATTTCATTGCTTTAAAATTTAATTTAAACTTATTTTTATTTTAAATTCTCTTAAAATCTACTTTGTCTAATCTTTAATACCTAATTACTAAATAATTTATTTTATTACTTATCCATTTTTGATGATCATTCAAAATCAAAATCTCATCCTTTTCAAACTTTAGAAATATTATTTAATTAATTTTAAATTTTAAATTTTAAAATCCAAGCGTCATTTCACAAAAAGAAAAAAAAACTCTCCTTGTTATAAAAAATGTCCACATCAATTTGACAGAATTCGCACCACCGACAATTTACGCGTAAGCTTAAAGCACAACCATATACAATCTTGACGAATTGGTGCACGCGTAATCTTTCTCCATTGCTCATGTAGCAATTAAGTTGTCTGGGATGTGATCCTTTTATTATAGTTGATGCCACGAGACGCGACGCAACGCCAAGCGACGTGAAGGTCACCAACATTCATTACATCGGGGTAATGGCGTTGGCGTTGATATTAAATTGTTGCCGCATTAAATTGTTTAATCCTTTCAGTGCTAATACTTTGCAGTGTGAGGTAAAATTAAATAATTCCGGTAGAGGCTCTAAGAGTATTTAGCAAATCCTGTTTACAGGATAATAAAGGTTCCATCTAGTAATATACCAACAATGAGTATGTGGGTGTATTATGTTTAATAATCAGTGACCTTGACGAATGTCCTTTGACCTCTATTGCAATAACAACATTTTTCTGACATTTATATGGATTTTTTTTTTTGGTAATTGTGGGTGAAGGTTTTAACTCATTGTATTTTTTATGTAGCACAAAAATTGGGCACTGTAGTTATGCGGCAATAGTGATGGCAATGGTGTTGAAGAAGGCAAAAAATAACAACGACCCTCGACGCGAAAATCCCATTCAAAGCGTGCTTGTAAAAATTTATTAAAGGCCATTCATTTACGTTAGTACAACTATACGCCGAAAACAACAATTCCATTTATCTTCTTAAAGTCTGGAATGTATACAATGTTTAATCTAGAGTATCTTATGTACATGCTTTTGACTTTATATCACTTTCTACAAATATTTTGCTCAGCATTTTCTATGGCCTATGAGGTTTGTTGTTTTAATGTTCCGCAGAGCAATTAGTGTTATCCTTCTTAATATGTGGGGGAGTACTTTCACCAAGGATATTCAGAAAGTAAATTTTTGTGACACATTTCCTTTGCTTTAAGAATGCGTGTATTTTTCTATTGTTATTGTTTTTGTGGCATAAACAAAAACACATATATCATGAAACAATATAAGATTCGTATCGAGCCGTCTGTTTTAATAAAACTTTAAAGTCACATCAGAATGAATTTATTAGTATTTTCATGCACCACCCGAGTATGGCGCACCAACTAAAGAAATTGAATGTGGATAGAAAATTGCATTCAATGAAAATAAATTGGATGTCTGGAAAAAGAAGGACCAAAGCGACTGAGTAAATACACAAAGCTGATTGCTTTAAGTGCGCACTGCACAGAATATACAAAAGGGGGCCATCTCAATTATCCGATGGAGAGGATCTCTTTTGTCAGTTGGGGTATCCTTTTTTTTGTATGTATATTTGTACATATTGTACTTTCCAATAATAGAATTTAGTCGCGTAGTAGGTGTGGGTGGACGGGAGGGGAGCCATTCTTAGGCCATGCGATTTAAGAATTCTTTTCGAATTTTATTGTTATGTATTTTTGTATTGGCCATATGTGAATTTATATAAATCATAGTTGGGTCTTCCTCTTTCACACCTTTTCCGTGATCCCACGGGGGCTGTTTACAAGAAATGTGTTTGTGCTGTTACACCTGTGGCTGATTCATATCGGTTAAGGAAATCCTTTTTGGAACCGGTTAAGATTTTTCAAATTAAAAAGTATTAAAATCTGTAATTGTCCTTTCACATATTAAAGTATTTAAATTGCATGATGCTGATTTTATCGTTTTAAAGTTCATTTTAAAATAAATTGAAATTAGCTATCGAAAACACGAAATGCGAGTTAATACCAAAATTTTATTTATTGTTCAACATTGTTTTTCTCGCATGTTATAGAACACTCAAATATTTACTATCCTGCTTTTTTATATGCTGCATGTTGAATTCTTGCTTTTGCCTTTGGCCAAATTTTCACAGTGTTGGCAAAATATTTTTCACAATTGGCATTTCGTGATAAGTGATATGAAAAACGGTTTTACCATTTGAACTCACTGGCTATACAGCACGTCCTCGGTCCTTTGCACGTCCTCGGTCCTTTTGTTCGAACATTTCTCTCTGCACACGGTCGGTCCTTTCTCATATTTCATGATGATTTGACGCTTTTCACAGCGACACAATGGTCCATTACGTATCGCAATCAAGTTCAGACTGACCAAATACATACAACGTCATGCGTACGTAGGTAGCTTTAATCAATTGGTATAACGAAATTTGTGTAGTTGGCACTTTTCAATTTAACAACTCTAAATTATTCAGCTGTGCTGTAGAATATAGCGTTTGAATGTAACAGCCGAAGCATATTCGTGTCATTAGTTAGGGAGCTAATTAGGAAAAATTGCTTTTGTTAATGTGTAAGAACGCTACTGGGTACATACGCACATTGTGAATGTGGGTCTCGATGTGGGAGATGGGTTGAGGGTGCAGAAAGAAAACCTCTAATTCGGCAAATGCAAAATGTCTGTCTCTCTCCTTCTTATCCGCATTATACGCATTCAAACAGCAGCCGCATACAATTCCAAGTGAACCCTTTTCACAAGGATACTCATTTGCTTGCAAACCGCCAATCAATAACCGCCCCAAACTATATACGTATACATCTATATAAATTATATGAAGATATGGCACCGAGACAAAGAATCAACCCTTATGAGCCGATTTCGATTAAATTAATTAAGACTACTTTGGGTTACCCTAAAAATAAATACGCAACTATACAAAATAATATATAGATTGGGCTTGTTAAATTGATGACAAAGTCGCTTTCTTTTCAACATGCGTCCCCACATCCACCACGGTTGCCGAAAATTTTAAGTACATTCAATCCACACCCTTCGTAAAATATATATATAAAAAAAAAAAATACTCTGCTATTTATCTTTTGTGCTCAATTTTAAAAAGAAGCCACCTGATTTTGAATTAAGATAAAATAACCCGCACCATGTCACCAGTCACTACACAACACACTCAAGTAAAAAGAAATTACAGCCAAAGAAAATCAAACGCAGGAGTTGAATGAAAAGGCATTTTCTTTCTTGATTATTTCCTTGTTCAAGTTTTTTTTTTTCATTTTCGCCTTTTTATCACCTGCTTATTTCTGCCACCTCTTTGCTTTTTTACCCCACTCCCAATGACGACATACAATATAATATAACTCTTGCATATGTGTGGTGTGTAATGTGTGCGCTAGTGTATGTGTTTGTTATCTCTCTAACTCTGTGTTGGCACGCGATGCACAAGTAATTTGTTTGCAGTCAAAGATAAATTTTGAAAAATGTACAAAGTGACAGGTGAAATGAGGGGATGGTTTTAGGTGATTTCAATGAAAAGTGGGTGAAGTTTTCTAACATGTACCGTGTAAGAAAACGTCGTGTCGTTAAGAAAACTAGGTGGGCATACAGCTGAATTTGATGTAATATTATATAGGTGTGATCAAAAGCTCAGTTGATTGTGTTGGTGTAGTGCGGCTTTATTCATTGGAATTATTTTCCTTCCCTCATGCTTTTTCATTTATCGTAATTTTTCATTGTCGCGTTCGTTTTGTGTAAGTGTGATTACGGGTGGTATGGAGATTAAGAAATGTAGGGGCCTATGATTCTCACACCAACACCATTAAAAATGCCACCTAAATGCCTGTTTTTGGTGGCAAATGTTAAATTTAGGGAGAGCAGAAAATCACTTCCGGCAATTACACTTCATTCATGAGTTTGCGTTTTTTTTCCAATCTTGATTTGGTTGTATTGGGACGTAAGAAAAAGGACTTACTTAAGTTGATTCATTCTTCGTTTTTGATAAAAGAAAAAGTTGTTATTTAAAATATTTTATTTTTATTGCCAAAACACTCCGAAACCCTATAACCTTTTCAAATAATTGACACAAATTAATTCCGGCTGTTGTAAGTAACATATAACTTCGGGGAATTCCTAATATATTTAGTTTTACTATTTCATTTATTTGTTTGATTTAATTTCATATTTGCAATGAACAATTCATTGAAGACACACAACGCGTTATTATCTAACATTAAAACGCGCAGCTCACTGTAATTCCATATCTCTTTACATCACACACTGACCAATAAAATAATATTTTTTCATGTACGTAATTGAGTCTCCTGAGGCCACACCAGCAATGGGCTACTCAATTTCATATTCCAACTCAAAATATTACGTTCACGTCTCGAAACCATTAACTCGGAGAGATCTTATTCCAGCTGACGGCTATTCTCTTGACGATTGTACATTTATTCATACATATGAACTCCTTTTCATAGATATTATGAATGCACGTTTCTAGAATAATATGTGGATATAGGTCTAAAGCTTCACATTTGTCCTTTTACATGTGGGTGGATCGTTTAATTTCTTGATGTCCTTGGTGTATTCGTTTACACAATATGAACAATGGTATTTTACCATTCGTAATCAAAACACGTTGTAAGGTTGAATTTATTTTACTGGCGAGTGGAAAACTATTGCGTTTCAAGGAAAAAAGGGAAATTTTGCCTGGAATTTTCTTTTTGTAATACGAGTACTTAAATCAAATTCTTTTTTTAAATTTTATTATATTTTTTTAATTAACAATTATTTAAGTTAAAAGGGAACACATTAAGTAGGATGGATTCAAAAACAGCTTACACAATTTATTTACTTTACTACTTAAATCATAAATGTACATTGCTTAAGGAAACGAAAACTACATTCATATTCACTTTTGATTTATATTTATTTTATTATGATACTTGACACAAGGGCCTTCTATTGATATGACATTTCCCCCAATATTGTGTTTTTACTGTATCACCCCCACACTTCTGACAATACAATAAGGGTCCATTTCCCACATGTGACCAAATACCTATGTCCTTTATACAACAAGAAACTGTGCTGTTAAGATGGGTGGAGGAGTAAGCGCATATATTATATTTACGTTTGAAGTGATAATAAAAACACAAGTGAATAAGCGCAAACGAAATGAAATCTGACTATCAAGGGGGCCGCAGCAATATTATATGCGGACAAGGATGGCCAAAAATGTATATACGTATACACAAAATAATGGCCGAGGCACAAAAGTATAAAAGGTCCCATAAAATCCATCATTAAAATACATCTCGACAAGAATACAAAATTTGGCTCACGGCCATTTTAATATTTACTGTACGCAGCTGTCCTCCTCCAGTGTACACGTTGTGTTTCGCTCAACGCCTTAGGTTTTGCATTTTTATTATAATACATTTGTATATTCGTCCTTTTAAAGATTTTGCCACATCTACATGTTGAAGATACAGATACAGGACTTTGACGAAAATTTTCCAACGTCACTTTTTTTTTGGACACACAAAAATGGGGTGTACATTATATATAATATATAGAAAGGGATCAGATCACACTTGTATCTGATGTGTACAGCGCAGTGTGGGTCGCAAAAGTTGCCATCAAAAGAGATGAATGTGGAATACATATACGCGGCGACACAGTCTGCGGGCATGTCCAACTCGCAATGCTATTTCCGTCAAATTTTCTATCATTTCTTACACTTCGCAATGATACAAATAGCACGGTTAGACAGCCTTTTTATTCGTTTAAACTTCGTTTACATTTTCCTGTCCATTTTATGCAAGGATACACTGGGTTTTTATGCAATGAGCACAATGACGCGACATGTGAGGATTTGTTAACGCAAAGGAAATCAACCAAAATACAATTCCATTACATCATTGTAAATGTAATCAATTAAGATCCAAGCATTTTGTTGTAAAATTTTAAAACTTCAATTATAATATATATTATTTTGGTTTTTTTGATATAAAGATATTGACAATAATTGACTGTAAATTTCTCAGTTACGAGTACTTTGACTAAAGAATTTCGTGAGCAATTTATTTTTTTATTTTTTATATTCTTGCTTAATTATTCTTGAAAAATATTTGCAGCAGCAACGGAAATATTCCAAATTTAAGAAATAAAATGAGTTAGAGAAAACAAAAGCATTGTAAGGACAAACTTTTTGTCAGCGTTTCGCTGATGTGCTGTTACTCCTTTACCCCCACTAACCCCACATCTGCAGCCTCCCAAAATAAGCAACCCCATTTTCACGAAAAAGAACACGTTCGTTCAACCGAATATCTTTAGAGAACTAAATTCTTGCTCAACAATTTTTGTGTGTTATACAATATAATATGAATCGATGGGATTGGTGTGCTCAGCGACAGGACAGGCTGTGTAAGAATCTGCCATATAGCAATGTGTTTGCTTTATACATTGGAACAAATACACACTCATTGAAGAGATGGTTTTGGAGTGTATTATATATAGAAAGTTAAATAAAAACAACGAACTTGCAGTACAACTACACGCATACATGTGCAAGAAAATGCTGAGATATATATTAAATAGTTTTTTCTTTTGGTTCAGCTTTCGTCCTTGCTGTGTGTTCATCTATATGTATTCGTATATTATATGAGCTTCGTTCAGTTTAATAAACTTCAAAATGGGGATAGAGAATTTTCTGTCTGTTGTTGTCAATTTGGGGAAATAATACCGCAGACAATTTGCAAAGCTATTTTTATTTGCTGTTTGTTTTCCTCTTGCTGCTGCTGCTGCTCATAATATTATGAAAACGACTAAATAATTTTATATACAAGTTATTTATGCATATCGCAAATATTTTGTTAAGGAAATGTTAATACAAGTGTATGCTATTATTTAGAGCTTTTATAATGAAAATTGTGAGCATTGTAAAATATTTGTTCTATTTTTGTTGGCAAAAGTAATATCGGAAAAACAAGTAAATTTAGTAAGGATATGAATTGAAATGTAAATAAATGTATTTGAACTATCGGAGAAACCCGTGCGTTGCTCGGTTGTTTTAATAAGCGAAATTACATCTTGTTCGCAACAATTTTTTTAATTAGTTAATATTTATATGAACATCGATTTTTCCTGCAGTTATATTAACATTGTTTTAAATTTTTTTAAAATTTATTTCATAAATTAATTAACATAATAAATTTGTAGTTTTTCGCCATTTTTTAAAAGTTTGATTTTCAGAATAAATTAATTTTTATTCCAACCACCCCACAATTCCCAAACCATTTCCACTCGCCTATTTTAACGCAAAACTCACAGCACACAGCAAGCAACTATAGTGTGTGTACTAAACACTCGAATCGACTTGTCACTAAATGTTTATATTTGCATTTGAGTCGATTCGAGTATATTATTAAATGCAATACATTTAAATAGCAGTGCCGGGCATGCATATTTCAGCAACAAAGCACACACAAGGGCCACTATATATATTTGTTGTTGTTTGATATACATATGTGTGTGTGTTGCATTATAATGTGCACAGCACTAACAAGCAAGCTCGGTAAAGCTTTTTGCAAAAGCAAATAAGCACACTCAAGTATTTCACATGCATATTTGATTAAGCTTTTGTTAAATGAGTGCTATATTGCCGTAATATTGCACTGGGTATATTATAGGTATATCGTTTGTTAATTTGTGGATTCGTGTGTTGGTTAAATAAAAGGGTATCTTAAATAAATCATTTTTTATACTGATTACTGACCTATCAAACTTGAATTTATTATGCATTGCCTTGTGTTTTGAACATGATTGCGTGCTCACAAAAACGTTTTTTTGTATAACTTTATTATTTATAAAATAGGAGAGCTTTTAATATCAATTTAAAATTCTGTATTTTATATCGGTTAATACATTATCGTTAAACTTTTAAAAAATAAAACATCGAAGGCAGGCTAAGGAGTAAATTTATTAGGAACAAATTATGTAGAGCATAATAATTGTACAGCAAATCAATTGTAGAGTAAAGGGGACCTCTCAATTTAGATACATTAATTACTTTGAATTTTTAATTTATTTTAGAGCTCTTTTTTGAACTCATTGCTTGTTAAAATATATTTCTGCATCATTAATTTTTTTTTAGAAAAAGCTTGGGAATGTCAGATATATTACGACCATAATTTTTCGACATAAATTAAAAAAAACTTAATTGAGTCATTTTTTTCCCCATTTCAACAATATCAATTTTCAATTTATTCAATTCTCAATTTCATTGAAGTTATTTTCAATTCAAATATGTACAAATTTACCACCATTTTTATTCCCCCGTTTTTTTCCAGTCACCTTCATCAGCAGCCGAGGTGCCATTTTTTCATCGGGTTCTCATTAAACTCAGTTTGTGCTATAAAACCATTAAAATTTCAATGAAGTCAGCAAAAACGAACGCGTTTTTTATGTTGCTTTACTGCACTTTGAAAAATTTCCCAATTCTCCAACTCCGTTCATAATAATAATTATTGCATGCAGTGAGCAGTCATATAACAATGACAGGGGCGTTGGGTTGGGATCCATTGAGATTATGAGGCTTGAATGTGAGTACCGTCAAAATGATGTGGAGAGTATTTTCACGCAGACATTCTCTTCATATTTTACTTTGATATAAATTATTTACCAATTTCACGTTTTGTAATTAAATTTTATTTAAAACATTTTTACACAAAACATAAAGTTGTTTTTCATTTCATTTTAATAAAATAATTCGTTAAAAACTGACTGATTGATCGACTGAATTCATGTGGTCAAATTACAACAATTAAATTTCTGATGCAGAAATGTTTTTAAATTGTGAATATTATTAATGTGTTCAAATAAATAATAATGCTTTCAAAACTAAACTAGATTTCTTAAAAATGTGGTAAAAGTAATTGTAAACTAATTTACTATAACATATTTGTTATTTTCGAAACAATGTAAGCAAAACATCATTTAACGATTCATCCCCTATTTTACACCCCGCTGCAACATTCCAAATTTAACGTTTAGTGTTACTCCAGAATGCAAAACAGCATACAAACTAAAACAACACACGTAAACACTGCACATTTATTTAATGCAGGTAACAATGTTACAATCATTTCACCGTTCAAGAATATTGCATAATGTCTTAACTTTACTTTTATCTGGTGCTGAAAGTTTATTCATTGGCATTCATGCACATCTGCATATTATCATTCAGGCAACAACAATATGGCGCTTTATGCACATTTATATGCTGATGCCAACTCGTTTAATGCCATTGTTGTTGTAATAAAATACCATAATGTGCCACCACACCAGCCCCACCCCCTTCTTGCCACCCCTTTTCATTGTGCAATCATAATCATCATCATTGAAATGGAATGAGAAAATGTGTGGTGTGTGTGTGTGTGTGTGTGTGTGTGTGTGCTGCGCTGCGGAACACACAGCGGAAAGAAAACGTTCAACTCAAAAGTGAACAATCAGCAAAAAGATTTTAATTGCAGCGCAATCACGTTTATGTAAATAAATTACGGCACAGCTCAATTGTTTTCCATTGCGCCATACAACCCGCTGGGTTACTCGTCAACATTTTTCCACCCCCAAACACAATTTTCCGTAATTCCCAAAAGCTTTAGACCCTTTGTTCGATAATATTCGTTTTCGTTAATTTTTTTTTTCCATTCCTTGTTTTTTAACATAATGGGAGTTTTGGCTGCAGTTTCAACTTTCAACAATTTTCGGTGTGTGTGTGTGTGTGTGTGTGTTTTCTTGTATGCGCTGCTTTTCTTTTTAATTAAAACAACCACGAAAAGTTTCTTTTCGAGCTGTTTTTAATGAATTCATGTACATTCTTGAGCGGTTATCTTCGTGATGAAGAATATACATTTAATATTTATAATAAGGCGTGCAGCATTTAAACAACATTGCATAAGCAATAATGAAGCTCCATCAGACCGAAATTAATTTTCTTGTTGGAAAATCAATGTGGGGTGTGTTTGTGTTCCTAATAAAATTTACAGGTGTTACATCAAAACTGCTATAAAGTAATTATTGAAAAGTCTTTACGCCTATAGTACAACTAATTGCGGCACATACACCCACACCCAAATAACGCGACGCAAACGGTCTACAGGGATGATTATTATTTCAAGCCAATAAATCGAAAAGGGTTGCTAATCGACCAATTTCCCATCCCCCTTACAACAACGTTGTGATATTTAATTGGCCCTATTCACAGTCCAAGCCAGTTACTTTCACATATTCGTTGTGGTGCCCAAATTTTATGCCACCCTTCATCAATCCGCAGATCCCACCGGCGGAACAAAGTCTGCTTTTTCCAAATTTAAATATGGAGAGAAAAAGGTTTTTGGTGAATGAAATTTTTGTTTGAATTTAATTGGAAGTTTTGTTTTACCGACATATGTGAAATTCATGTAATTTTTACTGCAATCCCCCAAAAAAAAAATGAAGGTTATTCTGCAATAAGAGATTGTAATCACCCCAATCATTTGACTAACGTCAAAGCATCACAAATGGCTATAAAAAGCGACCGTATTCAAGATGAATTTAAAACACCAAGGCACCCCAGCAAAAAAAAAATGTAACCTGACAAATGATGACATGTCATTGAACGACAAAACAAATGCAAACAGAGTGAAATTTAAAACCATTCATATACAAGATAAACTCCCAAAAAAAAAAGGACTCCCACCGCCATGTATAAAAGTATGAATAAATCACATTCACAGCAATTTTCCCCATGTGATTTTGTGTGTACATTTTTCCCATCAACCACTAAATTTAGATGGGAGGCTCGTCTGTTTTGTTCACGTGGATATTTCCTTTCTTTTAAATCACACACTGATGCTTGGAAAGATTTTTTTTTCCTTCACAGATTACTCGTACATTTAAAAAAAATTGTACCATGGTATTCTCGTTATATGCGCACAAAAACGCATCGACAGACACACGTATACAATCGCCATAAAATAATTTAGCATCGCACACTCAGACGAGGGATGATATGCCCCCCAGTGTAGGCTGTAGCAGTGAGGTGATAGCTCGGCAGTGTCTGTGCCGAGAGCGTACATTCATGAAAGAAATTCGTTGTAGTAAAAAATTGCTATCCCCTAATACGCACGATCATACTTTCTTTTACTTTGGTGTGCCCCTTTGAGTGGCTGGAATTCTCCTTGGGCCATTTGAATACAAATTTAAGAGACAACCACCACCCCTCCATATGTATTACAACTTTGTGTACATTACACTCTGATGCACACCACATATGCCAAGTGTGTTGTACAGCGAACACCCGCCGCCACCCCTATGTGGGACGCCCGTTGTGCGTCTACACATAAAGGACGCGTTGAAACAGAACCAACAACAACAAAAAAAATTGAATGGCAAAATTTTCTCGAATAATATATTACACGTATTCCTACACATTTATGCATACAGTCGTACGTACTCGTATCTCCCACACACCATATTGTTCCAAATATAAACGCACAAAAGTATAATAAACGTGGGTGTTGAGGGAGGAGACAAAGCAAAACAAATGTTTTTATAGCATTCACACAATGTTTCATGGGTGTTGTGGATATATGTTTTAGTCCGATCTCTTTTTATTTTGTTGTTGTGTGTATGTGCATGTGATTTCGACATAGTCATTACGGAAGTATTCGCACTGTGCCTCATTTTCCACACTTCCGCCACTATAGCCCTTAAAGTGTCAGACCGTGCTGCACACGCATTTTCATACAAGTGGTGGTGGGTGTCTCTCTGTCTATACAGTCGGCTTTTTGGGTCAGACCAACAAAAAAATTTTTTGGTATAAAAAGAAAGCAACAAGAAGGGATGAAAAAAAAATTAAGGCGGAAAATTAAATATAACCGCATATCATAGAAATATTGAATTGAAAAGGGTGGACAAAATCCCACTATTAGTCGAATGTGTGTGTGTGTGTGTGCGTGTGTGTGTGCGTGTGTGTGTGCTTACAAAATCAAGGGAACCCTGACAAAAAGGGGTGAGCTGTGGTATCAAGGTAATGCGTTTAATGCATTAATACACGTCAAACAGAGATTCATGACATGAGGCAAACATGCGGGATCGGTAATGGAGTTCCTGGCTCAGGGCTGCACAGTCCATGTCTGTTTATGTGTGTGGGGGGCAGGTATCGGTACATTTAGTTATTTGGGAAACGATGAGGGTGTGATGGGAGGCTAAATAAACTTACAAACTTGCATCGCTTATGGGCAATGACCAGCAAAAGCTTGTAGTTCGGTTGTAATGCATGTGTAGGTTTATGCAGTGAATCAGTATTTTACATTCAAAACTAGGAAATGTCCTTTTTGGAATACATACAAATTAACTGATTTTTTAATTTTTTAACTACAGTTTATTTTTTTTGTAATAATATTTTTACCCTTACATTAAGATTTCTTTGCATAGTAAAAATTTACTTAAAATAAAGCACAAATATCAACCACCCAAAAGAATTTCAAGTATTCCTCAATACCTCCAACAAATGTTCTCCTTTAAAATGAAAATATTTATTAAAGCTCATAAATTACAAATTTTTCATAATTTTAATTCAACCCCCAACGGTCCTAGGGTGTCATAATTTTTTATTAAAACCAATTTTAAAATTAAAGGCTCAAACAATAATTTGTCCTTACGTAACAACACTCAAAAAAATTGTACAAAAAAAAAAAAAAAAAAAAAAAATGCTCGTAAGGGTTGGTTAACAGGAAATCTTCTATATACATTCATTAATGGTTGCTTGTTGCAAATTTTTTCCATTATGTTTCTTGTCTGCTAGACATTTTCACCCAGTGCAGTTGAAAGCAAGATTCATATTGCAAACCACAATGTAAAGCAAAATCAAAAATGAATGCTGTCGGAGAAAAAGGAACTGAACACCTAAAAGCAACACATTTTGCATTAAGGCAAAATAAAAAGAGCGTTGGAAAACCAAGCGGATAAGTGGTGTTCTCTTGTAAACGATTTGTGGTGTGAGCATTTGCGAGGGTGCCATGCAAGCACCCCACCTATACCCAACCCTTGATGGTATAGAATTTTACTCTGTGTACACATAAATGTAGTGTCTTTCCTTCCAGATGTACTTACTTGCGAGGACATGCTCGCATATAGTTATATGATGTGCATAAATATTGTAAAGCGGCACCAGATGTTGGTGGTTCTGCTTATCTATGTGGGACGTACAGCGAATCATGCTCTCATGTGAGATTATGCATGTATGTGTTCCACGGGGATGACAGCATAAACGAGATGACAAAACAGAAAACAGATTGAACATAATGAATGAATGGAAGAAAATCTTTTTGCATCCTTTTTTTTTTGGTCGTAAATAAAAATAAATGAAGAACAATGAATAGATTATGCAAGTGTGATATGAGTGTCTAAAAGTATTTGAGAAAGAATTATGCTGGTTGATTAATGTTGCTTATGTATTGATTGTTGTTACAGAATAATTCATTATATCGCCCTAATAGTTAATGATAAAGATTCTTGAATTCTAAAAGTCCTAAAAAAAATTAAAAAATTCAAATTTCTAAAATTATAAAAATATTTGAAAATATCCTTATTTTAATAACATAACTTACTACCCTTATACAGATGAAACCATATCTTTTATGAAAACACTTTAAGTTGAATCAAATATCCCTGCTGCAAATATGAAATATTTCATTAAAATCACAACTGAACATCCTGCGATTACATCCTTGCTATCATTTGTTCCCACTCAAGATGAAAATAATCCACGTGGCGTTATAAAGAATATGTCTCTTTCCCTACCTTCATATAACACAAAAGTCAAACAAAAGAAGTGTGAACGCGGCGATAGTGTTTGCCAACCGAAGAGGAACATATAGGACGCCTATAAAGCCGCTTGCTTCTAATATAAACCGCAAGAACCGCATAAAAACAGCACACTCGTACAATAATATACAATATACATAAAGAAGGAAAATTTGAATTGCCAACAAATCAGCAGATATATTCAAGGCATTAGCACCACACTGACCCTTGTGTGTGTGTTTCTTCGCATATCGTTTTTTTGCATCGCACCAACAAGTCCGACGATATAATAAATGGCCACACATTTATCATCGCTTATGTCAGGATGAATTGGAAGTGGGTACACAACAGTTTTCCTCTTTTCTGTGTGTAGTTTTCCTTATTCATTTATGGCATGTAACTCCTACCTTGTAAGTATAAACCACCCGACCAAACACACCCATTATCCTGTAGCGGACAAAATGCTTATTGCGCTCATATTCAATGTGTACACTGTACAAGTTGAGTGGGCTGGGGAGAGACTAGTTTGAGCCTCCGTCAAGCAGCATTTAAGCAATATGGTGATGGGGAAGTGTTGAAGAATTGCTTCAACGCGTAAAATGAATCTGGTGGGCATGCCATAAAAATATTGATGGGATTGCGATGTGTGTTTGTAGGTGTCTGGCAATAATTCATAAAGAAATTTAAGGAAGTGCTTAATCCTTTGTGTTTTCATGAAGTTGCTTTAAATTCTTGCCAAGAATTCTACATGAAATTAAACATAATAATTTATAAAAATTGTAAGGAGCTGAAATTTATTGTAAATCCTCATTTTATTGACAATAAAAATAAAAATATTGACAGTATTTTAAGAAATAAAAATTTATTGTAAACAAATTCAAAATTTAGAATTTAATATTAAATTTCCTACTGTAACTAGTTTACATTTCACTATGGCCGATTGTGTTGTGTTCCATCAGAATGTATCCACTTTAATCTGCCATCAACTGCAGCCCACACTATACCCAATCTACAGAACGAAAGCTTTGGTCTCTTTGTGCAATGCGATTACAAGGGGGCCTTCTCAAAGGCGACAGAGCTAACCTATTTTCAATTAAATCTCATAATTTCATTACCGCTCCATGTACACGATTTCAAAAGCCATTCCAACTGGAATAAATCTAAGCTTAGACCTCATTTAAATGAGGCATGGCGCATATAGTACAGCGAAAGCGGCGTGCAAAGCCCTTCTTCATGGCGTGTAGATATTTGGTACGTATTCAAAAAAGGCACTGCACTCACGTTCATCGTTTTAGCATTTATTTACACACACACACACACCTATGAGTCGGTTCAAAGAAGCTTTTGATATTGCACTTGGCGTGGCATTAGGCGGTAGCTGGTGTGTACTTTATGTTACGGTATAAAGGCATACAGCGGGTATATTGCACAGGATTGAAACTTGGAGAACAGTAGAGGATGGAAGAAAAAAAAATATAATAAAACGTGTAAGATTTATTGCCTTCATATGAAAATATGCTCCATGTTGCGTCCCAGGCTCACCCTCATTCCTCCTTATCCGTTTGCATAATTCTTTGTTTCCACACGTTGTATGTATATCATATAAGCACGTATAAGTATAACTTATAAGTATTTCTCTAATGCGCTTCAACGTTCATATTTACAATTTAGATTTATGGCCGTCAAGGCTAATAAAATGATTTATGCTTCTTACACCATTCTAATATAATACCTTAAATTATATAGTTTTTGTCAAAATATAGAAAAAATCGTTTCACTTTCTTATGTGCACTTAATCGCATTATTGTAATTCTCATAATAATATGTGGTTTAAAGTAACGCGGCAGGGAGAGCCCCAAAACAATTTACGTTCGACTGGAACGGAGAATATTGTGACCTTGAAAATTAGAACATAATAATAAAATTAATATTGAATGTATAAAATCAGGACAAAAAAGAAATATGGAATTCCGAATTTACTTAAAATAAATCAGAATGGTCAAAATCGTCAGAACCGTTTTTCAGCCAACAAACCAAAAGGATTTTTTAAAAATAAAACTTGACCTTGAGCCAAAAATAAATCTGAATACTTTTTTAATTTCATCTCAACATTTATAATAATTAGAGCAGAAATTTCTGAGAATAGTTTTTGTATTACATTTTTTTGGACTTAGGAGGTGTTAAACATAGTTTAATTTTTTTATGAAAAATCCTTAATAAAATAATCTATGTACTCCGTTGTAGTAGGTACTCAAATTGAAAAGTAGAACAAAAATTAATAAGTTACACACAAAGTTCGTAAGACGACAATCTCCGTGTCAATTGGAATTTTGAAAAGTCATACATAATATTCCTAGAGCGACGCACGTTACAGAACTGAAAACTTTTGTATTTTCATAACGGTAAAATTTGAAAGGTGTAGCTTTTGTTTACCGTGGGATTTTACAGTTTATCTTTGGTTTATCAGTTCTATTTAACTTCAAATTTTGCTTCTGTTTACTCTAATACGTTAATATGTTCTCAAATTTTAATTGTATTGTTAATATTGTCAATATTCTGAGAATTTATTTAAAAAATAATTTTTTTATGAACATGATACCATTTTTAATTCAAAAAAAAGTTGAACACCTAATTTTGATTATCCTTTAAAACAATTATACAGTCAATTATCAAAAAATACGTTAATAAAATATCAAGCAACTTATTTCAATATCTTTAAATTCACTATTGCACTACAATAAACATTAAACAAGTACCCTTGATTAAAAGGGTCCAAATACCCTTAATTACCAGCGTAGCCATAAAGAATAAAATATATGATTGCAGACAAATTTAAGCAAGGGAAATAAATATACGACACACAATACATCAAAGATGTCTGGCAAAATTATTTAAAATTAAATCAATCATTCAACTGCCAGACGTGTTACATTTTCATTCATTTGCACAATACACAGTCTGCTGCAAAGGGCAACACACAGAAAAGCCTTCAAATTATATTTTCAAATAACACACACAAAAATATTATGTGTACTCAAACTTGAAGGGGAGTACTAGATATCATAAGGAATGAAATGTTGAGACATCAAAATAAGACAACAAATTGCACACTCTGTATAATATGCGCGTCTTTCCAAATAGGGGGGGATGAAAATTAATTTGTTTTTGATTTAACAGCTAAACAAATGGTGTGCCACAGCAATTTACATCAAAATTATTTACCTTTTCTTTAGAATTGAGTGTAGACTTTTGCACAATGTGAGCACATAAACATTTCTTTATGTAATATAGCTGCGTATGAAGTTAAAATGTCTTGCAAGGTGTCACCATGTAAATAAAAACATCTTTCACATGTTTCAATGTAATTTGATCCAAGTTAAATTTAAAATGTTTAAAGCCTTACCTTCATTTTATACACACACACACGTATATTGTGATGAAACGTGTTGGTTTTCGATTGCTTATTTTGCGTACATCCAAAAATAAACCCTTTTTTTATTATATTATTGTGTGTAGTTATTCTTTTTTTTTTGCACAATTCCATGACGGTACAGCAACCCTTGGCGCTGCGTGTTAAACAACGTGATGCAAATGAAATTTAAGTGAACACAATGTACATTGTACATACGCACCGGAAAGAGGTGTAATATTATTAGGAATTGTTAAGGCATTAACTGGATGCCATATGGTAACTGGATGAGATCAGGACGCTTCACTTGACACGATTATTGTACATGGCAAAATGCGACGAATAAAACCAGCCTTGCAATGGCAAAAATATGAACATTTTTGAAGAAACATGTTATGCGGGAGCTGGCGTATGGCACCAGCACCAGCACCAGCAATGAATTTCTATTGCGACAAGAATTTTTTCTTCAAGAAAAGAAAAACGCAATGTAATTCTTCCTTGTTGAACCAGTTCGTTTTTTCTTTATGTTTGCACCAATTCAGTCTTTCATCGACAGTGTCATGTCACAGAGCACAGCGAAACAATGTATGCATTAAGATGTTGTACATATTGAGTGTGTGCGCTGTGCATGTGCATGACGGATAGAAATTGTCGGTGCTGGCGATAAGAATAAGGAGAGCTCGAATGTGTAAAGAGTTCGATCACGGAAGCGCCAAATGATTCTTGCATTCTTTTTCTCCCCTGCCTTGGGTATTTCCTTTGAGGCAGCCATCTGACTGGATGTGTAGGAAATTGCATATCAATATCGCAGGATGACGCGTCAGATGGCTACTGTTTGATATTGAGCTGTGTAGTGTTTGGGAGCATGTGAGTTTAGTCCTTTGAGCTTTGTTATTAATAATCATGTACATACATCACTGAATGCTGTTTGTTATAAATTTGGTATAGAGAAATATTGATGTACATTCGATGTATTCCAGAGATTAAACTGATGTAGACACGTACACAGAAATATTAATTATTAATAACTGATTTTATACCTTAAGAGTTAAGCAAACTTTATTAATTATAAACTGTGGAACTATTTACAGAGTATTTTAACAAAATAAAAATCCTTTATGAAATATTGACACAGGAATTAATTTCTAAATGTCTATAAATAAAAAAAAATGCGATTCATCATAAAATGTATCTGTAGAAACAATGTTCGTTGGGTCCCGTTACACACAAATAAAATAAATAAACTGACAATTTTATGTTATTAAAGTCACGATTGCAATTTGTGTCATAAATATAAGTCATAATTATATAAAAAAAAACTCAACAGATAAAGTTAAGCCTCTTAAAGCCACATAGAGCCACATTAACTTCAATTCAACACATATAGAGCTCGAACAAAAAAATTGACTAAAACTTAACCGATTGGAAAAGTCGCTGCCTGCACAAGTTGATAAAAGCCAATTTCTATTAAAGCAGCCTCCTGATGGGTGCGACGACAATCATTGAGCCAAAAGTGATGACAAATCCCATTCGACACATTAAACGGATTTAAAGTAATAACCCATTGGTGAAATCAAATTAAATCTGCAAATGTCACATACATTTGGAATTGACACTGGCGTCAGGGCACAGTGCTCTTTACACAATTTGCCAATTCAACACCCTCGCCCAATTGTGCCACCACGATATGTATACCGCATTGTATAAGACGTGTAATTCGCACCACCAACTGGCCACAAATGTCCTTCAAAGACACCAATAATAAATTGCATTGAAAATGATTAAAGTCACCCTTATCATGAAAGGGGTGGCGCGTTGTATAGCAAAAACTAAAATTACAAAAAATAAAATAAATTGTGGCAGGGAGGGCTAACGAATATCAGACAAAAAAATATGAGAGTTACATTTTGACCTTTGAGTTAATGTTTCGTTGAATTTTAAAATTCGCCCTTTCAATTAATTTTTTTTGTAAAAATAACCTTTACATGGTGACTTCCTCGACTTTTTCGACATTTACATTTTAAGGACAAAATGCAAAATCTTAAACAATTAAAAATTCGTAAAAGGACTCCCATCTGTAAGCCCACCTTTTCAAACATTATTCATTATAATTGAAATGAGCATAAAAATGTTATTTCAAAAAAGGAATCAAGTTGACAAAAATTAGAAATTAATAATGATTTTTCCGAAATGTAAATTATAATGCAAAAAAAACTAATATTTCCAATAGCACAAATGTTTCCTTTTCATCTCGAACCCTTTTCACCCGCATTCTTCCTACTTTTATTAGCGTAACTTTCCCCCAGTTTGTAAATGCCTCGTTTTTGTGCAAAAAATCGTCCCGGTCTTTATATTTCTATCAATGCCGCATTCACATATTATATTGCAGATAGATAAAGTAAATCTATTTCTTTGACCTGTCAATACAAATTTTGCACCATCTATCTTTCACACATTCAAACATGCATTGGTATATATACTGTATGTATTTTTAAGCACATTTATTATACGAATGTTGTAAACGTTATATTGCAATCCCTGCGCCGAGGAGGATTTGGTTCGGCCCTTTACAAATTTTTGTTCTACACCTTTTATCATTTGCACAAACACATAAAAATGTATTATCGATTTGTTAAAGGGATGATGATGAGTCGACTAATATATCCGGCCGCCCTGAAAGGGATTTCCTTCGTTTCATCGCATATATAAGTCTCCCGGTTGCCGCGCCCTGTCGTCACATTTTATCCGAACATTCCCTTTTGTATACATTATATTAAGTCACCCTTTCCCCCAAAGTGTATGATGATTTATACTTTTTTTGTGTATGTCCAAGCTTTACATAGATGTCCATTCGGACTCTACGAAATATTTTTCCGATTTTCATCTTTTCGTAATGATTATAATGACGATGGCAGAAAATTGATAGGGAAAAGGATGGGCACACGATTTGCAGATGTGTATTTTGCCCTGCTAAAAATATTATAAACAATTTTAAATTTTAATCTAAAGGGAAGGTCCCAGAGATTCTGGTAATATCATTAAAAACAAGTAATTTTATTTTTTTCATGCATGAAGAATTTAAAGTCTATATTCCAATACAATTTGCAGTACATCAATAAGAAAGCTGTTAAAATGCATTACGTCAACTCAAGAACAAATACTAATTAATATAGCTATAGGGGAAGAAGTTATTTTTATTAAAACACCATGACAGCAATGACTTGATTATTTGTGTTATTGCAAAAAGTTTCCGACACCATCAGACCAGCATAACAAATGCAATGATAATGCAATGGATTTTTCTGGATGAATAGAAAGAGAAATTGTGGCTTCCATCGTACACAACTTCTATTTACGAAAATAAAGGGTTGAAAGTTATTGTAAGTGATTAGTTTGCACTGTGCTAACAAAATGTGAAAGTGCCCAAACATATAGTATTATGAGGGTGGCAAGGAATCACATTAACAACAGCGAGGACGTCTATTTTATTTGAAAATGATCAGACATGCAGATACAATTGTGATTGAAAGCTAACAAGTTCATTATTTTTGTAATAGAAGGGGTAGCAGTGACTACAGCAAAGCAGTTCTATTAATTCTGATTATTAAGTGACTCGTCCATTAAGCCACAGCATCGCCTGCCAAATAGTTAATATTATCCAAAACTGATCATGTTATTTTCTTTAATTTCCCAGCACGAATGACTGGATATTTCCGGCCTATCTTGTGCACATATCAAGTTATATAAGCTCAAACACACAACCACTCACATATGGGTAAAGATGACCAATGGGGATATAAATTTGGTATAAATCAAACAACCCTTGTATTAATAGTTGATTGATTGTAAGCCACTATGAACTCAATTTTTCACCTTCTAATTTTGGGAAATCCCAAGTTTCTGTCAATCACTTGATATTTTGCGCACCGCTCACACGTCACGTCGGTCGTGCAGCTTTAATACTCTCTGACTAGTATTATAGACTACAGTATTTCCGACAAGACGTATCCTTTATCATATATTTTAGCGTCTATACGAAAGGACGCTATTTACGGTTTAGTGTGACGTCCCTACAGTGCAAAAATGTTTGTTTTTGCTGCGTCCAATCCTAGAGAACAGATTATGCGGGTAGACTTCTGTGGTAAAAGCACACAAATACCAAAACAACACAAGAAATGAGACAAGCGCTGGGGAAACAAAAAAAAAATAGTCAGACAAAATACGTAAAATATAGGAAATTGCATTGAAATTCAGTGCACGATTCGGGATTCCCTGGCCAAGGCACCAACCCCATAAGTATATATGTATGCACATAAATTGGCATGGAATGAAAATTAACTCATTTTTTATCCACTGACATGAACATTTTCATTTAGTCATTCAATTTGTGCGCTTCTGCGGCATTGTAAGGACACACAAGGAAAATGTGGCTGCGCCGTTATGTGGTGCATGTGTGTAGTGTAGTGTGTTGGTTGGCATACGAAAGAATCTATCCTGACCAAATTGTTTTGACCGTTTCATAGAATGTGACGTGCTGTTTGACTGCAAACAGGGTGACATACACCATATGGGTGAGAGAGAGTACAATTTTTGGTTGGGTTGGTGGTGCGCATTGATGAAAACAGGACATTGAAAACGTCGCCATTGTTTCTTGTCATAAATTGGAAAATGTGCAAAAACAAGATGTACATTGTTATTGGTAATGAATGGGTGCGGTGGAGGCTTTCACCAATGTTATATTGGGGGATGCACGGTAATGCAGGATGTTGATTATTTCATCGTAACACAGGGAGCAACAATAATATGTACCTATTTCACTTTTATTTTTTTGTTCACTTTTTTTTTGTTGCCATATTGAGAGTAAAATCCGTACATGTTGTGATTTTTTTTCCAATTAATTGCATGGAAGTTCATTACTCAATCACAAAGAGTGACTTAATTGCAATTTGGTGAATAAACTGTGGAAAATAAATCCTCGCGTTCTCGACTGCTGCCGCATTCGCTAATAATTTTAATTGTAATAAACCGCTTATTAAAATTGAATTGGTTTATTTGATGGAATTTGTGCAGAGCGTATAAAAAAGCAATGGGGTCAATGAGTGTATTTCGAATATTGATTTAGAAATCATGCGTTTGAAAGTGAAGTGGTTTGTTTGATTGGGATCCTTTTCAGCCCAATGTGATCACTCTTCGACTAATATATTATCCTTTGACATACAACAAACTGATGCGTAAACATATACATTTTTGAAATTAAACTTTAGGAAAACCCTATCCACTGTAAATATCATTGAAGCGGAACCATAATATATGTACATTGCGTTGTTCGCTGTTTGTAAATATGCACAATGAGAAGACAACATTTGCTGTATTGAGTGCCTATGATACAATAGCGGTGTAAGGCGAAGAGGACATCTTACTGGGTTTGAGGCACATAATATTATACAGATCCCCCCGGCCAGTATTCTAAATTTGTTTCTTCTTTTTTTACTAAAATATACACAAGGACATTTATTTAAAAAAAAAAAAAAAGAATTCACATAAGTATAGAGTTTTCGTTTTCGTTTTCATTTCATGTATGTGTTTACCCAAAGATGAACAAGACGTCGATGGTTGTAATAGAGAATTTGTGCAAACATATCCCTTAAATTGATAGGACGACAAGGTCTTAAGTTATATAATATATTCCCAACGACTTTGTTGCGTCTCTTACAACAAGCATTTCCATTATACCTATACATATTATAGTTATATAATGTGAATGTTGTCAATGTACCAACTATACGAGTACTCCTATACAGCCCTCTA